>JBCAUI010112543.1:0-18781 GCA_038406195.1 Haplosyllis anthogorgicola
TCACTGCCTTGTATTGGATGGCCATGGGTCTCATATTTATAACTATCCCTTTATGATAAATATGAGAGTAAACAAGACAGAAGTGATAGCTCTAGAAGCACACACAACCCATGCCACCTGTCCCATTGACCAGTCCCCCTTCACTATGCTAAAGAAATCCTACATGTACTGTCTTGAAGTGTGGTGCTGCAAACACAAAGGAAAGCCACTTGCAAAGGCAGATTTTTGGAAGGTTTTTCTCCCTGCATAGAAAAAAGCTATGTGTTTGCAGTACATACAAGCAGGCTTCAGATTGACAGGTCTGTACCCTGTTAACCCAAATGCCATCCCTGCACAGAGATATGGGCCAAGCCAGCTACTTGACAGCAGTGAAAGTGAAAGTGACAGTGATAGTAGTAGTAGCTGTAAGTCTGCAGTTGGAAAGTTGAAATGTTTGTTACATTAAACAATTGTTACCCATAACCTTATTATTACCATTTTACTTTTTGACTTATGAAAGCAACATTTTTATTCCAGCTGACAACAAAGGACACCCTCGTCATGATGGTGATGATGATGGTAATGATGATGAGGATAATGATGTTCCTGATGGTGATGATGATGATGACTCTACCACCTCCACCTCCACCCCCGCCCCCAAAACCAGCAGAACCCAGGAAGAAACAAACTGCTAGGAAACACACTGGCAAGATAAAGAAAGCACCACCCAGTGAGTTATATTCTTTAATTTTTTTTCTTTTATTTATTTCCCTGTATACATCTGGATATGTATTAAAAATTGTTATTTTATTCCAGAGATCAAGCAGGAAAAACTTGACGACATAGATCTAGATGTGAGCAGCATAGGTGAGCCCAGTGTGTCAGGTGCTGGTCAGTCTGGTGTCAGAACTCGGACATGTAAGTCTACTTTCTATATATGAGATTAGCAGACCAGCATAAAGTGGGGAATACCAGTGAATAGTGGTGAAGTATTTGTATTTATGATTTCAGAGACCCACATTGAACCAGTAGTTGTCATTGACAAAGAAGATGAAGAAGATCAACTTGAGCTAGAGGAGGCAGGTAGACGAAGGCAGAAATGCTTCAACTGGAAGAGGCCTCTGAAGCTGCACATGAAGCAGGCATAGACATGAGAGGTATGACGGAAGAAGTTATGATGATGATGAGTGGCAGGTGGACAAGGCAGAAAACACCAACACAAAGAAGCAAGCTTGTTCAGATGTTGTCATGGAGGCAGAGATAACTCCAAAAGGCAAAGGGAAAGGAAAGGGTAAAATGTCAAAACCGAGTACAGAGGTTGAATAAAAGAAAACACCAAAGAAAGTGAGTACTGAGACTGAACAAACCAAATAGAAAACACCAAAGAAAGTGAGTACTGAGACTGAACAAACCAAACAGAAAACACCAAAGAAAGTGAGTACACCAAAGAAAGGGAAAGAAATGCAAGGAAAGAAAGTAGAGTATGATACAATGTTGGTGAAAGCAGAATACACAATGAGAATGACAAAATGTAAAACTCCATGACAAATAAAGAAAGAAGTAGCAGAGGGCATCAAGCCAGTTGTAACTGTGAAGATACCATCTCCACTACCTTCACCAAAATGTGGGAAGAGGGGACCATGAAAGGAAATAAAGAAAAATGTCATTATAGAAGTAGTTCATAAGATACAGAGCCAGGATGAGAGCACTCTGTCCAGCAGCAGTAAAGAAGAAGCAACACAGGAAGATTTTGAGAAAGCACGATAGGGGTTTAAGGAAATGATGTGAAGGAAGACACAAGAAGAAATTAACCAAGATATAGCCGATGAATTGGCAAAGAAGAGAGCACGGGACAAGAGAATTTGTGACAACATTATGAGAATGATTGAGCACAATAGAGAACTAAGAAGGAGAGCTGAGGCAGAGTGACAACAACATGTGCTGAGAATGATTGAAGAGGAAATAAAGAAGGCAGCAGCACAGAGGTCAGAAGCACAGAAGAAGGCAGTAGCACAGAAGGATGAAAGAGAGGCTGTGAAAAGAAAGCTATTTGAAGAACAAGAAGGAAAAGGAGACAAAAGCAACAGATACCATGACAGATCTCCCTGCTGGAGAAACTTTGGAGTAATCTGGGTGCCAGACATTGTTGTGATGATGAGGATGATGAAGAGATCTGTTTAGTGGTGAGTAATATTCAGTATTATTCAAATGTTGTGCATGTGCATGTTAAAGTGTAAGTTACATGTTAGATATAAGTTTTTAATTATTACAGAGGAGACCGACAATGTTCTGAGAATGACATCTGCTGAGGTTGACAAGTGGATTGATGAGCCTATTGATGAGAATAAGAAAAAAGAAAAAGTAAACCAAGGTGAATTGATAGGTATATTTTCATATAGTTACGTAATAATATTAGGTTTTAAGCTACATTTGAATTAACACAATGAGTTATGCATGCATTCTTCTCAATAGCTGAAGTAACAACTTGTGGAATCAAAACAAAACTGTTCTACAAGAAGGAAGCAACAGAGCAAGAAAAAAGGAAGTCATAGAAGTGGCAAAGAAGGTGTGTATGGCTATGTATGCTGGAAAAGTGGAAATTAGCCCTTGCATGTGTGATACACCAGATAAGAAGAGAAAGACTGAAAAAGGAATAACAATGAAGGAGTTAATACCACTTCCAGAGTTGGACCCAAGTCCAAAGAGAAAGCCTGTAGGTATTAATAAGAGCAGTACATGAGTAATGACAGCTCCAGAGTCACTGAAGGTGATTAAAGAAAATCATGACAGAAAAGAACTCAAAAGAAAAAATGACAAAGCAAAGCAGAAAGCAGCAAAGCAAGCAATAGAAAACTTGCATAAAAGGACTGTTAAAAGTTGGAAGCCTTTCAAATCAAATCCTAGACTGTGAAGTAAGTATTATAGTTGTGTATTATTAGTGGTTAAGACTGGCAAAAAGTGGTGAACCATGTTTTAGTCACACTGGTGTAAAGCCATTAAGACCAGTGAAAAGCGGTGAACCATGTTTTAGTCACACAGCTGTAAAGCAGTTAAGACTGGCAAAAAGTGTTGAACCATGTTTTAGTCACACCAGTGTAAAGCCATTAAGACTGGTGAAAAGCGGTGAACCATGTTTTAGTCACACAGTTGTAAAGCAGTTAAGACTGGCAAAAAGTGTTGAACCATGTTTTAGTCACACCAGTGTAAAGCGGTTAAGACCAGTGAAAGGTGGTGAACCATGTTTCATCACACCGGTGTAAAGTGGTGAATTGCTCACTTTCCCATGCTTTTACTGGGTATCGGCACCTCGTCCCTGACCAAAGACCAGTTCATACTGATATTTGGTGAGGTTGAGCATTTAGTGAGTTACAGTAACTCAAGCTATGCCCCTTACCTTGCAAGTCTTGCAAGAACATGATGTCGATAATTCTGCTATGTCTCTGTGATGGTGGGAGTTGCTGGAGCCTATTTAATTCAACAGTTACATTTTTGTACTTGAGAACAAGGTCTTTTCACTCAAAAATCAAATGAGCAAGACAAGACTGTCCATCTGGAATTTTGCTATTTTCCCGCCAAAAGTTAAAACCATTCCCTGATAGAACCATTGATTGAACTGCACCTTGGTACATTTTAGATCTATGACTTAAACTGCTATTTTAGTAATTTTTTGATGGATGACTTAAGGTAAGAGATAAAAGTACAAAGCAGTGCAGATTAAGTCTTTAATATCTCAGACTGGCAAATACCAGTGAATAATTTTACATGTATTTTTACATATTCACTGCTTTTCACCAGTTTTCACCAGTTTATCACTTTTTGCCACTTTTTGCCAGTTTAGGTAACTGAACAAGTTGTTTTTAGGTGTTTTAAGGATGTTTTGACATAAATGCTCATAACTTTACTTGTTTTGATAGTAGAAGGGTAATTTTAATAGCCTGCCCTAGTTTATTTAACTAGTTTTAAGAAAATATAAAAAAGAGTCAGAATAAATTTTTATTGCCTTAATTAAAGTTCAAAAATGAGTAAAATTTATGAAAAATGCAGAAAAAATGGTATTGGGATTAAAATGGACATAAACTACTATTACTATTTAGGTCATAATTCATAAAATAATAATGTTATCAACAAAATTCAAAAAGTTTTTAGTAGAATTGGAGTTACTCTGAATATAATACACAAAAAGTGCAAATATAATCGATTTAATAATTGTTTATATCTATTTGCAGTATGATTCACTGGTATAGGAATGAGGGTTCCTCAGTTTAGGACAAGACCACTGAAAAGTTGGGAAAAGTACATGTTGAACACAAGTTGATATGAGAAAATAAATATTAATGTTGAAGCCTTTATTAAAATTAAAACTGTAAATGAATGATTATTTTTACAAATAAAAGTTGTTTTGAGTAATTACCTTGTTTTTTAAAGTTTTTATGGATTGTTAAAATTGAAAAATCAGAAAGTTCACTGGTTTAGGGCATTGGATTATAGTTGGATTTGAAGTGATGCATTTGGGTCAAAACGGCCCATAGTTGTAGTTGTAGTTGAAGTGAAGTGTTTGGGTCAAAACAGCACATAGTTGAAGTGTTTGGGTCAAAATGGCTCATAGTTATGCTTGTGTACATAATCTGATCTGAAACACCACATCCCTTTCATACAGAAAACAGATAGATTTCCTGTTACCTAAAAAATGAGATTGGAAGTGGGGGTCCATCCTCACATTGAACAAATTTGAATGGATGCTGCCACACCTCATCCTCTCAGCTGCTGTGAGGGGGGGGGGGGTCCAACCCTCACACCACACCTCATCCTCCAACACCTGGTCCTCCATCCTGAACAAGTTTGAACGGATGCTGCCACACCTTATCCTCTCAGCCACTCGGGTGGGTAGGGGGGGGGGGTCCATCCCCACACCTGCTTCCTCACACATCGTCCTCAATTTTTGACTTCATGACAAAACCACCTTCCCGTCCACAATAGTCTATCGACGCAAAGCGAGATAGACTAAATAGGTTTAATTGGAATAGGCAAACTTTTATCTATTGTGAAATGTTGGGGATTTGTCAAGCTGTGCGACCATTTAACCATTTCAAGAAAGTTTACTGCATTCAGAAGTTTTAAGCTCATTCCAACAAGTTCAGCCTTTCCCGCATAATCTTTGAAAAAATAACTTAAGTTGAAAAGTTGTTCAACAAATCGAAAGTTCCATTCTGCTACAGATATAACAGTTTTGCACACCATATACTTAAATACTTCCTAAACAGTGTTAATTTAAAAGTACGCCCGAGTAAAACTGTTGTAACAACTTGTATCAGGGTTTTTTCTATTATTGAAATTTAATCTTTACATGAAATTTGTCTCAGGTTTTCAGCGACGATTTTGGTCTTTCATCGAGACCTTTTCCTGTTTATTCATTTATTTGCCAGTGGGGAACGAAGTGTCTTTTATATTTTTATAGCTAAGATTTTGTAATGGTACGCTGCACTGCAATAGTAAATTATAGGTATTTTCCGCCGTCCAACTATTGTGGCAGCAATGAATACGACGTGTACTTCGTTCGCTGCTGTCAGTGATTCAATTTTTCCTGCGGAACTACATATTTGTGATTTAATCAGTCTTGAAGCATTGGTCACATATGTACCGTGGTACTTCCAAACCATCGGCACAAGGAGGCTATTGTCCTGAAGCTACTCTCTCATTGCGGATCAAGTAATGTTGAAGCTGTTCTGTGCAATCAAGTCGACAATGCGTGGGTGGTTGAGGGAGGCAGTTAGGCAGTAATATCTGCAAATCTTTATAAATGTCCTTTTAGCTGTTTCTGAGCTACAGCTAGACTGGTTCCAATGACCTTTCTTTATTCATACGGATGGGTGGAGACCGTACAACTGTTTCCATACACGAAATTATGTAACTACCTGACGTTGACGCTGGGCAGACACCCCAAACACTCCCAAGACTAGCCAAAATTTTGTCCATTGCAAAAAATAAATAAATAAAAAGGGAAAGGGAAAGAAACTGCAGTCGCATGAGAGGCAGAGCGTCCCCTGAATAATGACACTCTTAAATTTTTTAGCCATCGTAAGGTACTTTACATAAATATAAATATCTTGAAGTTGCAGAATCTAAACCCAGGGGCCACTGTAACTGTTCTCATAACTACTGCACAGCGTGTGTTTGCATTATCACAAATGATGCTATATAGTTATTTAGCCGGAAGTTACCACAGAAGGACAAAAGGAACGTTACATACATAGCGTTTCTTTCCTGTCAACCGACCTGCTTCCAAACATGGACATGGTTTATGACATGGACTGCACAGTAATATGTGTTGTTTGAGATGCTTCTCCTTTTCTTGATCCGTTTGCTTAGTACACCCAAAGGGAAAACACTGGTAATTAATGTTGAAAGTCACATCTGACTCAATTGTTTTAATCGAATTTCCATTTAGTTTAAGTGGTGCTCTTATATTCTCTTTTACCTGAACATTCAGAAAAATAAAGCAGGGCCCAAAGCTTTCTGAAAGTGTTTGTCCACAGTAAATTCAGATTCGGGGATATAAGTGGAAATATAAACGTGATAATCCGATACTGTGCAAAATTTCCAGGGTTTTTCCAAATGACATAAAATTCATAGGTTACCTTGTCGCACGAGAACTTGTTAATTGGGAAACTGCATCACGAACACCTCCTGCGTAATTTTTTTATCTGAAACCTTTATCAAATGCAATAATACATCGTTAACTATTTCCTTTTTTAAAGTAGATGCTTTTGTAAGTAAACGTGTTCCCATGATATCATTCCCTCCCCAACTACATACATGATTTATGTCATGATCCTAACATTCTAAATTTTTGAAGAACAGATATGCATAGTACGCACGCAATATATGCATCCATGCGGAGAAGCTATTCATTCAAGCCACACGACTGATGTCACAGATACACAGAATTCTGTGACCCAATAAGGAACATCGCCTCAGCCAATCATATCGTGATGTCCTACGTTAGTCACTGCCCTATGATAATAACTTGGCAGAATTTACTATATAAGGAATTTGCTCGAGGACAAATTTCATTCATAAAAACAGGACTTTAAAAGTACGTTGACTAAAGAAAAAGTCATCAGGATCTCACTAGAGCGGACTAGAATAATCGCTCGGGGATTACAGTATCAATAACTAACTTGTGACTCACTTATTTCTTTGTTATAATTTCATAAATTTCTTCGCGACTGTGTGAGAGTGACTCTTGAAATTTTTGTACACGAAGCTTCTTAAGAGAAGCTCCATTACAAAAGTTGTATAAACATTGCATTTCTGGCAAATTATTGACGTTGTCAACTGTTTGTGAGTCGCATATATTATATATAAGTGACAATCCACTGTGTTTTATCATAATTTTCCAACAAACAGTTAACAGCCAAGGCAACAAGGATAATTATGGTGTTCGTAAGTGTAGAAGTGTTGTGCTGTGTATTGATGTGCTTGACCTGGACCACGACTAATGCCGGTAAGTACATTTTACTTTCTCTTCGCATAATTATTAAATCCATTGTTTTTTTTAGTGCTTCACGATATTTGCTTTCTCTGCCAACAAAGTAGCTATTTGTGGTGTCCAGGTTCGGTGAAAGAGATCTTGTAGGTGGAGAAGTGCCTTAGAACAATTCTCTGTGCCCTAATTTTTAGAAATGATTAAACAGTTTGATAGATTTTATTGCTCTTCAGATTATCTTATCTCTTAAATAAGTGTCCGTTATAAAAACTTTTCAAATGCATAATCATAAAGCACTTAAGGAACTTATTTTGATTGTGTTAACAAATAGCAGTTTAGTGTGCAATTTCCTCACTTTTGGATACATTTTGGTACATTATTTTCACGTTGAATTTACCCCTTAATTGGGGAATGTATATATGTTCACACACGTATAAATTGGCGTGGCAACTAAATTTTGTTATTGTTTTCATAAACTCAACTTTATCTCAAAAACAAATCGAGTACCTACCATATCGGGGGTTACTAAACTGAAACTGCACGGTTGAAGTGACGCATTTGATATGCTAGGGGGGGAAATTTGCATTTAGCAAAGCAGTGAACGTTATCTAGACTTATAGAATATTTCATGCCACTCACGAAGTATATTTCATACACTTTGATTTATGGTATATACATGGGCTTGTCTGTGTTTCTAATCAGTGTACACAAACTTAAAATTACTACAAACATAAAGTGGTAAGACAAGTACCTGTATCTGAGTAAATTTCAAGTGTTTTTGCTTGTTCGAGACAGGCGATGACGATTTAATGTTTCAAGTATCTTTTCATAACCCTCAAACTTGCGTCATTTAATCCACCTGCATATTTAATTGAATTAGACAGGGAAGAACGTTTAGTTACTTTTTAATCCTCAAAACCAAATTTTCCCGGGAAAAGTCTCATGAGATTTTGAATCACCTGGGGAAGCTTTTGTTGTATACCAATTGTGACGAATTTATTTCGTTATTCATTAAATACCGAAGTCGCCGGCGCATTCCATCGATGCCAACGTCAGGTTGCGGTTGTCGTGTCATTTTAGGTAGTTCCGAACCCCAGACACGGTCTTGGATTTGGCCGGTTTGCTTTGTGTTCAAGGAATTTGTCTGCAGTCTACCCAGTCATATGTCTATAATTATTGTGTTGAAAATTTTGATTTATCGTCAAGACATAGCCAAAACGCGCTGGTGTTTAGAACTCTGATATCAAGTGGTAAATTCTTGATGTGAATTTATCGATTTTTTTTAATAGAATACATACTGTACTTTTAACTCATAACAAGTTTTCATACCTTCATTACAGAACATGTCCCAAGAAGAGAAAATTACGTCTTGAAGTCGGTTGACAATGATGCCGATTCGCAGTTTGCTATTGAGCAAAGTGAGAGCCTAGACGACAGGGATGTAGCCCCCATTGAAGCAGAAATTGTACCTGAAACAGTGGATGAGGTCAACGCGGTACCACAGGGCGTGAAGGTGCCGCCAGAATTCCTAGAAGCTCATTATTACTCCATATACGGAGGTGAGTAACGTGTTCTCAAACAAAAACGGTGATGGCAAGTGGAAATTCTGAAAACACTTTTTTAAACTCTCTTAGGGATATGTCTGTCATGAAAAAAAATATAAATGATTGAAATCTTGAACATTTGTCTCTGTTTATTTTTCGATTATTCGCCATTGTTACTGTTTGTTCTTCACTGGATAACAATGCACGAAATGATAACTTGTCACGTTTACACGTTGGAAATTTACGTAAGTCATACACGAAGTGATCAAGTGGGTAAGTCGTTTGTCCTTCGTGATGAACGTACAGGATACTAGGATACTGGTAACATACGAACACGGCGGACTTGAAAAAATAGACTGGGACTTTCAGCACAGATTTTTGGGAGCAAATAAAATCGGTACAGATTATAGTTACTCAACCAATTGCCTATTAATAGAAGTTCACGCTGTGTGCAATGTGCGCCTCGGTTGCACGAGCTTAAATATGTTTGTTTTGAAGACTAAGAAATTGCTTAGATTTCATGATCCGTTGAATTTACGGATCCTGTTTAGTCAACGCTAGTTTCCTAACCTTCTACATGACCCAATAATATTGAAGGAGCCCTTCTTTTGTAATTACGTAGCTCTGATGTAATCTTACCTTGGCACTAAATGGCCAAGTTTATTCCAGGACAGTTCTTGTTCAGATCAAATAAGATCGATTCAAACTGCTTGCTAAAAGGAAATTTCTTCAAATCGTGCATTATCTTTTTGCTTAAAAATGAATTGACTCTTACCGTGATCGTCTGTCTGTTGACTAAATGCGATACTTGCTTTTTATTGTAATTGACACCAACTTTCAAATTCTAATCACACAAGTAACCCTAAGAATACAGAATGTATATTGGACTTCTGGTCCGTCAGGCGCTGTTTCCGTCGATATGACGGACGCCTGGAAGATGAATGCTCATTCGCTTACTACAGCAAAAAAAAAGACCAAATGTTAACAATCAAGGTATTGTTGATCTCAGAATCAGAAGGTTATTGTGGCAGAATCCAATTTAAAATTAATGTTATAAACTTAAGTTACGAAAAGTTATACCACATGTATCATGATTTCACAAGTAATTTTATTGTTAAATTTACACCTCCTTTTATATTTGATAAAAAAAATTAAGTACGGTAGAATTGCATTAGTATTGGTAGAAGCGCATTTCCATCTGATCCAAAAAGACCAGATTCTAAAACAAAGAAATTTTAACAAAGGTCACCATCTGCTGCACTAAGTGACCTTTTCTGAACAAAAGGTTAAATAGTACTTGTTAATAATACTTAAAGTGGCCAATTCGTAATTTGCTTTAGTGCATCATGACGTTTGCCCTCCGACCAAGGTTGCTGCCAGCAAAGTACACTAATAACTTGCGTCACTAGTACCTATTTCTGAATCTGGTAGGAAGGCCATACTCCACGCATCAAAGCTTCATGGCAACTCAAGTGTTGACAAACGGAGCCTAAAGAGGGCTGCAGAAGTAGATTAATGTGAATCCGCTAGGTAAAACATAGGTCACTCAAAGACCACTAATCATCCTATTGATATGGCTTAATTGATTTGCAGAACCCATCAAAAGCTCGTTTATAACATGTATTTATGGCAATGTTTCTTCTGGCGAAATTTTTCTTGGCTTAGACCACCGATGGCTTCACAGATAAGATTTATTTGGCAGTTAGGCATTTCGATCAATAAAATAAACCAATAGAGAATCGCTGAGCTCAATTTAGTAGAAACAATTGTTTCCTCTACTCTCTTTTATTGTCGTTAAAATACATAAATAGACCGGGACTGTTTCTAATAAAGGAATCGCTTCTAAATATTTGCTCAATAAATGACAATAGATCATTCTCATGAGAATAGCTGTTGTAACAGAAGAAGGCACAGGAATAGAAATGTTTATTAAAGGAAGAAATCTGCGGCATGCTTTTTTACATGAACATGAAGCAGTTCATGAATAAAAAAACATCCTTATTATATAGAAATAAAGGTCATTCTGAAAAGCCGCTATGCAAACCTGGAGGGATTTTTAATGTCGGAATAACGTACATAATATATCATCTGGAGCCCGTATCGAACTTTAGCAAATCTTCATAATTCTGTTAGACAATCAAGTCAGACACATATCTGCTTTTGCCAAATTCCTGACATTTAAAGACTTTCTTTGGTCGTGTGGCACCTCAGTAATTAAGATGGCCTACCTTTCCAAAGATAGTAAGGGTAGGTCTTTATATGGATGCTAAACTACGTCAAGTGCTAAATTCGTTAATGTGTTCAATAGTCGACAGATATTATTGGCTTGATTAACATGCAATACACGAAAGATTAAAGGATGACAGCTTTATACTGTTTTTATTTATTTGATACAAGTTTAGAATTGCTAATTAACTATTTCTTTCACTTTTACGTGCGGGTTTGTTTTCCTTTTAGAATCACGTTAGTAAGTATGCGTAAATAAGTCCTGGCAATTGTTTAAAGTTAAATATTGCCAATTTCAAAACGGTTGGCGCCAGTCGTGACAATAATCTGATGTCCTGGGATGTTACTTTCACGCCTGGCTTCGTGGGCTGTTTCGTTGAATTTACGATTGTGCATCGAAACGTACATTTTCCATTAAAACAAAAACTAAGGTTTTATTTTGAGAAGAGCAAACATGTCAGTTTAATCCAGCGAAGCTGGATGAACAATTAAGCGGAAATATTGAAAATTCCATGCATTATTATCAGACACTTTCCAATTGGTGCCCGTGATCTTAACATTATTTCCATCTTATATACATCTTAAAAGCTGTTCATACACCCTGTTTTGTCATAATATTTAATATTTTCCGTTGACTGCATGAAATGTGAATCCGTAGTTGTTTACAAATTGTGAAGGTTACGTGTACAGCAATATCAGTGTCTACTGTTTACTTGCACTGACATGACACAATAATTGTGGTTTGGCAATGCAAAAAATGGCTTGGCATTAAATCATTCCGTGAATGTCACTGTGCAAAGATATGTATTATCTATTTACTGTGTATTTAGTTACACACATATATATGTACACACAGGACAACTGAACCTGTTACGATTTCATTCAAATGCATCTGCGAAAACAACAATGAAATATCTATATTGTAAAAGTGAATAGTACACTCATATTGCCAATATCAGTAACAACCGATTTGACATGGTCACGGTCACGAGTTGTCAATAGGATAAGTCAGATCGAAGTTTCATGGAAAACTAATGACCAAAACATTAACATAACCTCAAGGAATAGCAACATAACTTGTCACAAAATACGGAAGTCACTTATTATTTCCATGTATTAAATTAGTGGCAATTTGTGTACCAGTGAAGTCATCTTGAAACACGATATTTCATGAGTTGATTACGCTAAAATTACAAGAAACTTCTCGCGGAAATTCTCCCGCCATATTTGAAAATAAAGCTATCAGTTTTCAAGTTAAAACATCGTTCTGTTCCATTTTGGTTCATGGTATGGGTTTTGGGACAATAGAAATTTACACTGTTCAGACATATGTTTGACAAAAATCCTATCATGCGATCTTGCATCAGTTAAATCCCTTGAGTCGCTCAGTAATAAGAACTGACAAAATTTTCAGCAGTTTCACTGATGTCATAATTAAGATTATATCTTTCTAAAAACTGATCTTGAACAGAAGCACTTCGTTCTCGCACATAGATCTACACACGGCTGAATCAGCAGATGCCTTCAGACCAGGTCATGTCACAAAGACTCACTCCTGCGGCTGGATTCGAGAAGTTCCCGAGAACCTGCGCAATATCCGCCACATGAGACCTGTTATACCTTTCTTCTACAAGAAATACACTGAAGCATACGGAATACCAGTTGTAGGTGAGTCTGTCAAAGTAATTTAGAACATATCAGATGACCCGATCGAGTCTATTTCAAAAAAGGAAGAAATATGCACTCATTCATATTTTCACGACTACAAAAACTGACGTTCAATTGTAGTGAGATTTTTGTTTGTTTTTGAGCATGTCTTCCAAAATCATTCATAAATGTTCGTGAAGTTAAAACTTACAATAAAAGGTAGCACTAAAATGTTTTCTTTCGGAAAATACATTCCAGGATCAGAAAAGGTTCCAGATGAGGCCCTGCAGAGAGCTTGCTATGTGTTGCGATTCCTTCTCGCAGATATCCGTCTTCTCAGAGAAAAGTTCTTCAGATCTTATGGTCGTGTGGCTATTATGGCAGAAGATGAGGTATGTCATCTCATTCAAACAATTTTTCATTATCATAACTTTATAGAAAATGGTTAAGGCAGTGCTTAACCCTTTAGAGGAAAAGAATATATTCACCCATGCATTTGTAGAATCTGACGGAGCTTCCGGAGTACACATTCCTACCTGCGATCTACAACAAGACTCGTGGACTTGGAGCTATACATCTGGCACCAGTATCGAGTGCAGCTGAAGAGAATGTGCTGTGTTATCCGGATGATGACTACCTCAGAGAGGATGTGTTAATCAGGTACTTGTCAATCCGACCAGCATTTAAAATTTACTTTAACAGGTGGGTGGGTGCGTTGGGTAGGTGATGTAGGTGAGGTGGCGTAGGTAGATAGGTAGGTAGGATGAGGTGGTGTATTTGGGTTGGTATGGGGTTGGTTAGCTGGGATGGATAGGGTAGATTGTGGGATGGGGACATGGGCGTTTTGCTAGAGATCCTTATGGGAGCCATTCGATAGATAAGCGGCCAAAGGTTGTCTCCTTTATAATTTGAATTCTCAACTGATGTGACATAAACGTTAATTTCAGAGAGGTAGCTGTGGGCATTTTTGAGTTAGCAGCAAAATATGTTGTGAAGGACATGGAGGAGATGTTGGAAGTAATGTATGATAACGCTTTGGAAAGTGGATGGTGGCGCCACACTTACGCTGCACAATCAAAAGAAGCGTACTTCGTAAGCACCAATAAACCCTTATTTTATTTGCGTATATATGATTTAAATTATGAAAAACTGAAAACCATTATTACATATCATAGATACATTTGTGAACGACAATGTAACTTTGAACCAGGTGTAAAAGCCATTACATCAAATGCAATCTGTCGATATACATTTATTGTGCTTTCCTTTGATTTAGGGCGAAGGGATCCAGAGTTTCTTCAATGTGAACGGTTATTCACGGTCACCAAATGGATTCCATAACCGTGTGAATACAAGGCCAAAGTTAATGGAATATGACGTGTATCTCTACCGACTCCTGGAAAGGCTCTTCCCTTGCCACAATAACTACCTCAAAAGATGCTCGAGAAGAGGTACACTTAAAAATTTCAATCAGTTTCGAAGACCAAAAAGATCCCACATTGTGCTATTTATGCTCACAAAAGCATGGCGTGAAATTCTATCACCATACCAAAATTTATTTCTCTGAATACGAATCAGAGGAAAAAAACAAACCTTGATTTGTTTAATTTATCACTTAATGTTTTTGTTTGTTTGTTTGTTTGTTTACAGGAACGGAAAATGAACTGGAATTGCGAATGGATTGTTACGGAGGACACATGCCAAATATTTTCCCTCTCTTCTTTTGAAAGGATAGCATCAACCAGCAAATCGTTTTATATTTGGTCAAATTAGACCTGAGTCTGAATTTGCAAGGTGTTGTAGATCACCTTGAGTCCAGCTGGGTGATGCTTCACCAATTATTGTAATAGCATGGCGACACCGCCTGTCAGAGCTACTGTGTGATGACTGGAAGAGTCGGTATCTCAACTGGAATGAAGAACCACACTTATTTATGGATTGTTTTCCTTTGGTAAAATGTCAACAAGGCGAGTCACCTTCTAATGGACCCTGCATCCATTATAATCATTAGTATACCTTATTTGTTGTTGATCTCTTTTGTGGGTCACATTGTGACGGCTCGAAATCTTGTACAGGTTAAAGAAACAATGTAACAAATTTGCATTGTTTTATTTTTATTATTGTCATTTTGTATATTTCTGTATACTTTATATCATGTGGTATATGTTTATAAAATTCATTATTTGTCCTGTAGTGCCTCTGAAACTGATGATTTTTTTATGTTTTAAGTTTATTAAAGGGAAAAACGTAGGCTGTTTAGAGCACTTTTTATGTAGTGAGTGCATATGTAGCGTACAACATAACAAGGCTATTGCTTTATTTATTTATTTATTTGACATTAAACCTAAAACACAGACTGTGTTTAACGTATGATTATCACAGGCAGCTATAGTTACATAATTAACATTTAACATTAAAGTGGCTTCACGTCACCAGCCATTTGGTTGTCGCTTAGTCGTTTTTGAGTATGACATAAGAGGTTAAAATTGTAGTCTGATCGCTTAATAATGCTAGTTGAATACGTTTGTCAATTTGATATATTTTTACAGTGTATCACATTTTTTTAACCGTAAATTCCTCTCAAGTATATATAACTGTGAGTATATGTGAAACGAATGGTGTCAGCATTGGACTGTGTCAGTTTCAGAAATGTGGTCTTGTGTAATGCATAGCGTGAAACTTTTTTGCGTTGTGTTTTAATATGGCCAATATTTTACTGTTACCAAACGAAATATGTTTCCTGGAGATTGAAAAATTTGAATTAAAAGAAACGTACGTTTAGTGACCATCATTCTGTAAATCAACGATCGTAGATAATAAAGCGACTAAAAAAGGAGCAAATTAGTTGTTCTCTGGTTTAAAGTACAGTCGGCCCCGCTTATATCGATATATTTATCCGTGCCAAATTTCTTCCATTGACCCTAATGTTAATTTCCTTTCTTATATCTATCATTAAGTTCGTTTATATCGATATTTTCCCCAAAATTTGCTTTTTGATGGAATATGACTGAACATCAAACTTAACATCTGTAGTGTCTCTGCCCATATTTACGTCTCATCTGGGACAAACATAAATAGCAATAAATTAAAATTTAGTAATGAACCTAAAATTAGTTCAAGACTATTATCAGTTATTTTACTGATAACGGTATAAATTCTCTACATAATCTGGCTAATCTGCCTAATTGAACAGATGAAATGAATAAGAAAAACCTAAAATGTTGCTGACAATCCTTTATTATAATTTGAGGTTTGTCACGTCCGTCATGTTATGTCTATTTACATTTTGAATATGTTGGTTCCGGCAGAGGGCGGCATGTGATGCACCTGAACTTGGTGTGAAAATTGGGTCCGTGACTGAATTTATACGATAAGGTCATCGCATGCATAACACGGAGTGAAATAGCGCCGTTCACTCTGTTGGAGTGAAAGACACAACAGAGAGTTCTTTTGTCGCAAAGTGCAATCAAGTTCAAGAGCGGCAACAATTTGCAGGATGTCTGAATCCGCCCATGATTTTTGCGCCCTTGTACGTAACAGAAAGGCATTCTATATTCATCGAAATCAAAAGTGTTTTTATGGCGGTCAGGCTGGTTTTTGTGACTACAGACCGCCAGACCCCCATCATTCTTGTGGGGATATAAACCATGAACGAAGGAATGTCTGTGCAAAATGCCTGATTCCCCTTGTATGTCTATACCATCTATTTAAATATGTCGGCATTATCAAACATCAATTTAGTGTATGCTATGTCTCCATGTACTATGCAATACACCTCTTCGCGTTAACAGGAAATGATCACAATTTAGCCAGCTGAGTACGTTAAAAACAGCTTAGAAAAAAGCTTGCAAATTACTTACGCTAAAGTTTTTACATAAATGAGATCTAAAGAAGAAATTGTGTACCGGTACTTTTACTAAGGTGTTGCAAAAAATGTTACAAATATTATCACTGGCGGATCCAGGATTTCTCTTTGGGTGACCCAATTTCCTAATTTTTACCCATTTTTTGTGTCAAAATCATCAAAAACTGTATGAATATAAAGAAACTTTGGGCCGCACAGGGTGCCCCCTTAGATCCGCCAATGGTTATTGCTTCAATTCGTAACTTTCCAAAAATATTCAGGCGCAGATCCAGGGATCCTGGGATTATCTGGGATAATAGAATTTCACAGTGTGGACATCAGCAGTAAATGTAGATTTTTTGTTCTCAAAATGTGAAAACTATTTGGATTCAATGTAGCATGTTGATGCTTTCTAACATATTTCGTGTCTCCGTTTCGTTCAGCATACAAAGACGAAACTGTCGATCCGTTTGGTAATTATTCCCATTCGAAAAGCATAAACGAACGCTTTCAACCGATATATCGAGTATACAGGAAATACATACAGTCACTTGAAAGTAAGAACCTTGTATTATCTTGCGGTTGTCGCTATTTAGCTTGTTGCTAGCTTGATCCGGATTAATAACAAGAGCAATTGGTTTGCTTTAAACTGAGAAAAGATTGAAATTTATTTGGACAAACAAAATACATGTTGTCTGTTGAAGTTCTCAATCTAAACTGAATTTGAATTTGTTGTTTGTAACAGCTTGGGGAATGCTTGCATCTGATTGGCTGATAGGCTAACAGCTGCCCCTGCAGTATGCATGCGCAAGCACACTGCAGCTAATACAACTGTTACCGTGCTCAATCTGTTGCAAGCCCAGATGTAACACAAACCTGGAAACGAATACATGTGATGACGCCAGAAACTGTTCAACCGTATCTAAGAGTCATTGTGAGAGTCCAATATTTCGGGAACATTTTTCCTTCATTATTTTTTAGATAGCTTAGATGTTGTTTGATGTATTTTCACTGTCTGTAAGGAAGAACCTATATATTCACATTGATTACAATGACGTGTTAATGGAGATCTAATTCGCTACCAATTTTTACTTACTGTAGTGAATCCTGACTAGGAATTTCTCAAGCTTAAAACTGCTTTGCTTGACCTCCGGCGAAAAAGTATTAAACATTTCAACCGATTAATTCTGTTGTAAATCTGTGTAAATCTTTATTCGAAGATTTTCTTATTTTGCTGCGCAGATAGCAGTGTGGAAGGAAAAAGACCATTTTATATATTACTAAATAGAGCCTACTTCAGTTATGAACCTGTCTCATTACAACAACACAATAAATATTTGCACTGGCTTAGTCACGCCAAAACGAGATATTATTATTCTGTCGGTTTGTTTGTGTGTAAACAAAGTTTGAGTTATTTCGTTACGAGGATGATAGGGTAACTCATTTCCAAATATGTTTTACCATCCACATAAATTTGGAGAAAAGTGTTGTTAGTTTATTAGAACCAATGCAAACAGTTATAACAATTTAAATTCGAAGTCTCACATTTAGCAACAATTATTTTAAAAATGTATACAAACATAAAACCTAAGTTGAATACCTATTTTTCGTCAAGTCCATTTTAAAAGGTAAATAAACAAATCGACAATACATCTCGTCTTGACGTGACTAAACTAATGTGCAATGTTCTACGACAACACACAGTAAAGTTGTCACATTAATATCCAGAAGCTCCACTTTTCTTTTCTTTTATAAACAAAATCCGAGATATGTGTACATCTAAACTCAAAATGAAAATCTGGAATAAGTTTCGACTTCATTTTGCCTACAGAATTAGGTAAATTTCCCCATTAAGGCAAAAAATGCTTCTGTTTTTCGCAAAATAACTAGTATCAATGCCTGAAACGAACTAAATTTAGGTCTGTTACGAACACCAGTCACTATCAACTTTCTGATTTTAGTTACTTTACATGTAAAAGCATGTGGCATCCCCCGAAGTTTAAGGGACCCCATCAACACGTAAAGGACAACGACCGCTTACCGGTGTGCCATCTC
>JBCAUI010112654.1:0-18780 GCA_038406195.1 Haplosyllis anthogorgicola
ACTGCACTTCAAGAATCTGTAGATGCTTGGTTTACAAATACCATGGGTGACAATTTTTATACCAACTTTCTTGGTTCAAACTTTGTTGCCTGGTTTAGTGGTTGCTGGGTGCCCCAGTGGGGCCTGTGAATATGAAGTGGCAGTGGGTGAAGGTGATTTGGTGCATGTGGCTAGTTTCCTACCACTAGCTTTGCCTGTTAGTGGGACATATGGGTGTGATGCTGTAGGGGTTGCTGGCATACTTGACATCAAATGAGAGCTGTTGTTGCCCAAACCTAAGAGAAAACTGCGTGTTATGTATTTTGGCAATTGTCTATTGTGTGGTTTCACACTTTCCACAGAATTTTTAGGGCTTAGTCCCAGATAGGATGCAAACATGTCCAAGTTTTTTAAAGTCTTAGCTTGATTTATATGGCTGCTTCATTGTGTTTCACACTCTGTAGGTTCTGGTGGGATATATTGTCATTTTTTCTTTGTTTTTTTCTTTTTGTGCCAGTCACCATATGCAATGTCAACATCTCTGCTTGATGTGGCATAGATTTGAGTGGTTGCACTGTTGTCACTATCATTATTGATTTCGTTCTTTTTAGATCCATCAACTTTCTTTGCAATCTGTTGCTCACTATTAGCATCCCTTTCATTTATACGGTTTTTTGGTTTGTTCAGATCTGGTGTGATCAGCAGTGGTCTTCCACCTGGTGGATGCCGTATGAGTTTTGATCGCTTTTGGTAGACCATAGTACCGTCATCCACGTCCACTGTAGGAGGATGTACCAGCATGGGTTTTGACATTGAGGGCTTTGGCCTTTCGTCTATTTGCCTGCTTTTGATCTTTAATTGTTTTGTTGGAGTTTTTAAAAAAATTTTGATTATAAATAATTAAGTTTGTATTAAAATTAAAGCATGAGCTTACTAGCATATGGAACCATTTTATGGGACAACCCTAGGGTTTCTCCCTATGCTTGTTTTGTATCAATTATTAATACCAGTAGTTAAGAGCACCGTATTCGCTGTTACTACATGTATTTTTGGTACCAAACGGTTAAATCAATCAATCAATCAATATTCCACGATAACTTGACGGAAGTTTAGTTGGGCATCCCCTCCTAAAGGAAATTTTGGCACCGATGCCAGGGGAGGTGAATAACTCCTGGTATTTACCTCCAGCGGTAACGATGTTTTTTTTATTCCTGTATCAAAATTTTACCACATATGTGCAACCTTCTTTATGTAAGTCTTCATGTCTTGATTGCAAAGCCATTTATAAGTCTGTATTTATGAGATTTCATAAGTCGTTAGAAGGGACATTTCCATTGATTTGGTGTTTAAAATATGTAATTTGATAAAGTATGGTCAGGAGAATTGTTAAAGATCGGTAAAATTACAAGCGTTACAAAAATATGGTGGCCTTGTGACGTTGACAAAATATCACTGATTTAATGGAGGTTTTTCCAAATTCAAATGTGAATTTGTCTAATTTATCAAATTTGTATAATTCGTCTAATTCATCAAATTTGTCTAATTAATCAAAAAGTACCAAAATAAGTAGGACTACTATCATTAGTACATCAGTTTTTGTTTATTGACTGAAAATAGTTAGGTTTTGATGAAATTTACTAAAAAATGGTATGACCAATCCTATCCAGTTGGATGAATTAGACGAATTAGATAGAGTTTGAATTAAGAAAAACCTATATTGTTTCACTCATAAAATGTTTGTTTTTCTACATTTAGGCGTCCTGAAGGAAGTTGGGTCTTTGTTGGAAAAGCTTTGAGGAATTAAACATTCACATGGAAATTCAAGATATTGGAGAACTTTAACGAATTAAGTTTAGGTTGAAATAAAAGTGACGAAATGTTAGTAACATATTCTACCGATTTTCTTTTCACAGTTCACAGTTCTCAGACTAATAAACTTGATTAATATCTCCATTTATGTGTATTGTTATTATGGGCCCGCAAGAACACACTTTTGACAAATAGTCATTAAAACGGTATCTTCAACATTAAAAAATAACAGAGCACTGGCTGGGGGGGGGGGGTGGCGCCAACTTTGGGTGCCCCAATTTTTACCCATTTTTTGCGTAAAAATCGTCAAAAACTGCATGAAAATGAAGAAAATTTTGGCTGTACGGGGAAGGGGGGGGGGGGGAGGCGCGCCTCTGGCGCCCCCCTGGATCCGCCAATGCAGGGTATGGAAACTGTTCGCTGCTTAATCTGAAACAAGTTGGAATATATATCAAAGTCTAAACAGTGTACAATCAGTGTTTTTGAAAATACTCTAAAATTGCATGTAATTCATGAAACAAAATAATAGTTTGTATGGGTGCCACCAACAAGCATCAGACCTCAAATGACATGAGTTAAAGATATTTTTCTCTCCGGTCATCAGTATTTTTCATTAGGTGCTACAGTGTTAAATTAGCTTAAAATATGATTGTTGACAGTTCAAAAACTGTTCTGTACGACACTAGTCATTTAAACTAAGCATTTTATACAAACAAAACTCTAATTATGATTTGCATTTTCTGTGTTCTTCAATTAAAATAAATGGAAATTTAACATTAACTTGGAGTATTATGCATCATAATGATAATGCATCAAGGTAGGAAGGATGGACGCACAATTGAATAATCAAAATCAAGATATCAGGGTTTTTTTTAATTGCATTTATTTTGGAAACAATTTACAACATTTAAAAGGCATTGTCTACTTGAATTTATAATGTTTCAATATTATTTTTAAAAGTTTATGTCTCTGGGGGACAGTAACAATAAAAATTAGTAGTAACTTCTCCACATCTACGATATGTAAAATGATAATTATTTGAAAAAGAATTAAGAGTAATTGTTTCATTTGTTTTTGTTCCGGTCCGTGTTGAGTATTACCCATCTTGTCCTCAACCTCCAACAGATGGCAGCATTGACCACACATTCATATCACATTCTTTTGAGTAAACGTCACTAGAGCTTGCGGTACTGATCACATAGGGCCTGACCAATCGGAGACCCAGTCGACTGGTTTCGTGTATGTTGCGGTAGGTGGCACTGCTGGTTTGTAGCGGTAGGCTCGCCCGGATGAAGGTTTTGAACGACCAACTGCAGGGGGAGCCACCGAATTCATTGTCTGCATCATGCGCTCTAATTGCTCTCTCTCTGAAATTAAAAAAATATATATTTAAAACAGCTCGTTTTCCATTAGCATAAACGTTTTACCATTATCCAGGAGTTTACAGTTTATTGGAGTATTTACAAGGGTGCCACAATAGAGAACACCCAATGTATTTGTTTTTTAAGGAGCCCAGTCCAAATGTTATCACAATATCGAGAATTGCCAATGATGGCCAATGGAGCGTGCATAGAGGGCGGTATCTTCTAGCACAATATCCCCATAGAGTGACAAATCCACTGGGTGTTTTGTAACGACTTGTTCATGAAAAATTGAAAATGCCTAGTCAAGATAATCAGCGCCAGATAAAGTAACTGCTGAAACGTTTATAGTTGTGAAAACACTCTGAAAGAAGTTTACGATTCCGACAAGGCAATGTCCATCGTTTGACCAGTTACTTTATCTGGGGCTGGTTATCTTGACTTAGCATTTTCATGGCCTGATTCTATTTACTCCCATTTCCGAATGACGTAAGTTTCCCTGGGATAAATCCCTTTTAGCTTCCCTTTTTCAAAAAAAAAAGAGTGTAGCCTAAAATAGGGTTGGCATCCAACACTTCGGGCCAGGCGACCCCCCCCCCGTCCAGGAATCCTGAATCTGCCAGTGTGCCTTCCTGTAATTTGAACAAGTGTTGTAAAAATAATATTTGTAAAACTAAATACAAATATTATGGATAATTAAATAATTTTTAACTTTAGTTTAAACCCGAGTGAAACATAGTTTAACCTTTGTTTCAACCTACTGCGCTTGTGTTATCTGCCATTTCAATGCAGTATACAGTTTTTACATACTACTTTAAAATTCAAATGCAACTTGATTATTATTTCTAAAAGTAATATTTACGTTCAAATGTTTGATAAGAACTATATGATGTAATATAAATGGTTGTGACCTAATAACCTGCATATATACCTAATTAAATATCGCTTTTTAATGATTATTCCCTGTTTATTATGCATCTGATAGCAAACTGTTTACACTTTCTCTGCTTATCAAAGCCTTCTGAAACTGGTCAAAGCCATGATTCCTCGATCGCTGGTCATCAGAGTGTAAACTTGGATCTCCAAGAGGAGGGAACAGCGATCATCAAAGGTACGTGAAAAATTATAATGTTCTTGTTCTTGTTGCAGAATCCTTAACCATAAACGCTTCTGCGGAAATTACTCAGGCTTCGTTTTGACCTTACTACAAAACGCCAGAAAACCCGTAAAGGCTATAATTGTGAAAACGAGCTGTTTGAATTTAATCTTCTTGGCCTCCTGCCAGTGGGCTGAGGTTCTCTGTATCGAGGAGATTGATGAGTTGTTTTCTGGGTAGCCATTACAGTTTTCTGGGATTCAGACCCCCTAACCCACAGATCCTCTCTCCCCCCAGATTTAGGAACATGCATTTCTGGCCATATCAGATCATTTTAGACACTTTCTGGAAAAAAATCAGTGTATTTTAGTGTTGGGAGGACTAAATGTACAATTTACAAGCTCTGTTGATAAGGTGTAACCATATTTGGTCTTACTGATCCAAATTAGAAAGTGACTCAAATCAGTGGCTAAAAAATTAGGCTGCATTGCAAGGTTTTTAAATAAAACGGAAACAATGTAGTCATGGTGCTAATTGGTTACTAGGGAAAGAAGTATACATCGCATTTGTTGCCCGTCAAGTGCTGCCACAACTGTGCGGTGGTAGAAAAGTCAAATATTTGTCTGTCGAATGAAATTCGATAAGACTATGTGGTCTTCAGCTTGAAAAACTGACAAACATAGAAACCAAGACAAAACGAAAATGTTGCTGTTGCTAAGGATGAGGTCAATTCAGCGACGTCATTCGATAGACATGCGACGTTACTCCATGTAACGGCTTTTTTATTAAGTAATGCGGCTCAGCACACCATGACACAATTTTAGTCATGACATCGTGCTTGATAACGTACACTTGATATCTTACTCGAGGTTTTTCCTAATTCGATCTTTGCCAGATCTGTCACATTTGGTAGGTTTGGTTATTTTGCTAATTTCACCACAAATTTAAAAAAAGACGCACAATATTGTTTGTCAGAAATAGTAGTCAAGATATGTAATTGAATTGCAATTTGAAACAAAGCAGGGCTTCCATTACGAATTCTATAAAATCTGACAGATCTGACAAAAAACTCAATTTGGAAAAATCTGCATTGGCGGATCCAGGATTTCCCGTACGGGGGGGGGGTCGCCAACCCAATTTTCACCTATTTTCACCCAAAAATCGGGAAAAACTGCATGATAATGAAGAAAATTTTGGCCGGGGGGGGGGCGCCTCCTGTGCCCCCCTAAATCCACCAATGATCTGGACGGTGGAACCACATTAGTGAAAAAATAAAGTTCTTACCTTTTCCGGTGGCAGTGTGGATGTAATTCTGTATAGATTGCGCACCCAGAGCTTTAGCCATGTCCCGGACCTGCTGCGGTCCTTTGCCATCACAATCATTGAACTCTTGGTCGTAGTGCGTATTTCCACTCATGTGCATGTGTCGGGCTGATACTGCAGGAGCTACGGGAGTGAGCAGGGCACAGGCAAAGAGTTAACACATGGGGAAAATAAAACTATTGTGCGTCACGGTTAAGGTTGAGGTCAAGGTCATTGCGAAGGTTAACGTAAACTGAGAATATTGTGTCTACAACAAATGTCCGACTGTATTGGCGATAACGTATTGTAGGTGATGTTACTTAATGTGGCAGCTTATCTGGTCAAAATCGAGGTCAAGGTCATGTGGTTCACAGCAGTGCGACATTCACGAGGCAATATAGGGTCAACCTGAAGGTCAGGTTTTGGCCAAACAAAGGTCGGTGCATTACAAAATGATCTTGTCCTTGATCAGAGTTAGCTGCGAACAAACGGTACCTCAACATTTATCTAACAAACGACTTTTTTGGACTTTTTGTTGAAAAGTTTTGGATGCAAAGGTACTGGTTGTCTACCTAAGGCAGTTGTGAAAAACAAAAATATGGCCCCAGTCATGTACAGAATGGGAAAAATAATGGTAAAACTATATGAAACAGCTATTACAATGGTAATGTTTACAAAATACTCCTAATTCGGAATTAGCATTCTCTATAAATTAACAAAAAATTATAACAAAAGGTCATGCAATACCTCCGCCATAAGCAGGAATGGTTTTATTTTTATTGCATGCGTATCTGGTGGTATTTCCTCTAAGTTCCTCTTGTTGTTCTGGTTTTCTGTAAATGTGCCTCTGAAAGGAGTCCAGTGAGTATGGAACATTGGACTTCCAATCTGGTAAACCCTGTAGTCCTCCATTAAATGCCGATTTCATTTGATAACCTGCACAGTAAAAGCGAAATCATGTGTTTTAACAAATGTAAGCGAAAAGGATGAACTGTGTATTCACGGGAACAAAAGATGTTTTGTTTGAGTGGAAGGCACAGCATAGAATTCCATTGTTGTAAAATGTAATTATAATTTCAGCAACTCTAAAACAATCACAGATTGCAAAAGCCAGTGCCGTATTGCCATGTTGTATCCTTATTCATTGGCGGATCCAGGATTTCCCGTAGGGGGGGCGCCAATCCAATTTTTCACCTATTTTCGCCCTAAAATCGAGAAAAACTGCATGAAAATGAAGAAATTTTGGGCCGTAGGGGGGGCGCGTGCCTCCCGCGCCCCCCCCATAGATCCGCCAATGTTACAGGTACATTTGGATTTTTTTGCTGGCCATCATGGCAGTCCCTTCATGGACCAGCAAACGACAACCTGCTTTAACAAACCACTGCTTTGAGCGACCACATGACATTTAACGGCCATTATGTGGGCCTATCTCTCGTTTTTTTTTCTCATAGATAACTCATTAAAATCGTCACTGCTTTGTGAGGTCACCTGTCATTTACAGCCAATTTACGTTGTGAGGATGTGAGGAAGGGTGGCCCCTCAAAGCAGGCCACTGGTACCTCGGTTTAGGATTTGATGAGTCCTCTCAGATTGGCCAGCCCCACATCTCACGAACAGCAGAACCTCCATTTTAGTCTTGTATTTTTATTAGTATTCATGCTTATGAGCCCCAAATAGATTCTTTCTGTTGGCACTAACTTCTTACAGAAATCATAAACATTGGCGGATGTAAGGAGATCGTCCCCTCTCACGGTCCAAATTTCTTAGGGGTTCAGGCTTTTTTTTTTAATCATTTGGATTACATTGCACTTTCAGGATTTTCAAAGTGCGGCGATCGGAAAAAAAAAATAAAAATAAAAAACAAAAATTGAACTTGGTCCCAAGAAAGCCAAACTGTTCATAAATATCGATAAAATATTTAATATTTTGCAATCATCTCCTGACGAAACTTGTTACAATGCAAAAATCTTGCCGTGCACATCATGTTTCAACCTCAAATGAGTTTTTTTTTTTTGAAATCCCGATTTCAAAGTGCGGCGGGAAATGTAATCCAAACAATTAAATAAATAAAGCCTCGTGGTGTTTTGATCAGAAGTGACATTGCTGCTGGAGTTGTCTGATGAGTTAAAATTTTTGTGTTTATTTACTGCCCCAAAACTGTTAGGTTTAATCCCTGGTTCGAGAACTCACCCAACCGTGATGTGAGCCATCTCCTCGAAGTGATGAAGCATGTTTTCTTACATTCCTGCACGGAGTAGCTTGAGTCTGTGCTCACTCCACATTTTCCCGGTACCAATTTTACACCTTGTGTGGTAAGGCAGTGATTTACTGAGAGTCTGTGCCCACTCCACATTTGCTAGGTACTAATTTTACACCTTGTACGGTAAGGCAGTGAATTTCTGTGTCTACCTGTCTACCTGTCCGGCAACAGAAAATGCTGGCTTCACGCTTACCACTGCAGCACGGGGCTTTCAAGTACAGTAGAACCTGTCTTGAGCAGTACCCTACTTTGTAACGACTAGAATCATCATATTTGGCAGGTTAATGCACCCTCTTCATTTCCTGCAAGTTATATTGCTACCTTCTAATTTTCCAGTTTGGCAGCTATATTTGGGTTTTTTTCCAAAATCATAATTTAGCATTTGGTTTTATTTTCACAATTACTTTGTGTCCCAGTGATATTGAGCCAAGCATTCTTCTAATTCGGTTTTAATCACACTAAATGATGTCCACCTTTTAAAAAAATGTGCCATTAGCCTGAAGTACATATTTGGTTTTAGTGGAACTTTAATTAAACAGCTAAAAAGAGTCTGGCCCATAATACTTTAATTAAGTGATGATACCGAACACAAGATAATTACTAAGGCAGCACACATTTTGCCGCTCATTGGCAAATGACACTTATTGGCCCAATATTGACCATCAAAGTGTGTTTTCCTTTAACAGGGGTCGCCGCTCTTCAGTCCGTTCAAAATTCCCTGACTTTTCCCTGACTTCTCCCTGACCAATCGGTCATTTTCCCTGACCATAAGGAATATTTATGAGGCATGCACAACCATATTTACCATGTAACCATTACAATAATTTTCAAGCAGCAAGCAAACTTTGATGGTTTTTTTTATTAAACCTATTGAAAGCTTTTAAACAAGAATTCTGACATCATGACTATTTAGGGCAACATGGTGACCAGGGATATCATTAGCATTAGTCCGTACGCCCGAGACTAGTAGATTTCATCCACGGACTAGTTGTTTTATCATTCTGGTAGTCCGGGCTGACTAGTGAACTTTAACGAACACATAACAGCTATGATTGTGAAAACTTGCAATCACGCAAAAATGTGTTTCCAACCCATAGATGTCTCAATTAAAGGTACCTTAGAAATTGGCAAAATGTGCCACAATAAATACATTCACTTGTTGCCATAATTGGTCTACTGACTTTGACAAACCACTAGTCCGGATGGACTCCTGAATTTTTTTCCTTAGTTCTACCCCTGAATGGTGGCAGTTTTGCAAATTTATACCGTACCTGGTACAAAATGCACATTCAATGCACAGCACTTCAAGGTTACATTTGCAGAGATGGAAATAGATCGCCACCAACAAACTAGAAAATGTGATGAAAAATGAACAATTTAGCAAGAGATAAAAAGCCAGAAAAGGTTATTTTCAATGACTAAAATTCGGAATTCCGGCTAAAACCGGAGAATTTCCATCTCTGCATTGGGTACAATGTGCTTACCTGGCCGAAGGAGCCCTTTCCGATCAGAAAGTCGATTTCGTAGTGATCCATCCATTTCTCGCCACGTTTGACGACGTAATCGTGGTTGTCGTCGTCGTAGCCGTCGTTGTAGAGGCGGCGCTCCTTCTTGTGCCCGGAGTTGTCTCCCTGCGCCGCCTGCGCCCAGCGCTTCTTCTTGGCGTAGTATACCTGCAAATATAAAACATAGTGTTAATTGTCTACTGAATGAAGTGCGATAGGACTATGTGGTCTTCATCCTTAAAACAAAAAGTATAGAAAAACGAGAAAAAAACAAGCAAAGCTGACTTTGTGGTCGATTCATATAAATAGGTACACATGCAAATACGAAAGATCAATTCATTTAACTTTCACTTCAACATTCATACGCCAAGTAGTGCGTGCCAGTGTCACGTCCTGTCGTTGGCTAAGATACATAATCAGGAATACCTGAATGACTCCTTTTTAACGTTTTTAATACACAGAGGTGACGCCGCTGCTGGAATTGGCCTCGCAGGCCGTCGCGAGTCAGATCCCGTTCGAGGTGGTCGAGCACTTCCCGGAACCCATCCCCGAACAACTTCAACTCAGGATCGCATTCTGGAGCTTCCCCGAAAATGAAGAGGACATAAGGTACGTAGGGTGAAAAAAGGCATCTTTCTTTTTCTTCTTGGATTACCAACCACCTACATCCATCCATCTATAAACCCCATGGAAAATCAAAACATGTAAAACTGGGCAACATGCTAATATAATTTAGGGAAAAATAGTGTTAGTTTTTGGAATTGTAATCAAAATGTAAAGATGTTTCGGGGGATAAAGTGTCAAGATGACATAATCCAACAAAAACGCTACCCAATTATATTTTAGATGAAGCCATCATTTGAAAATTACGAAAGCATTTCAGTGTAGTAAAAAATATGTGTTATACTTATTGCGGTGTCGTTTGTTATATCATTTTTGTTTTCCTGCCTTTAATGTCCACTTTGACATTTTCCAGGTTGTATTCGTGCTTGGCTAACGGCAGCGCAGATGAATTCCAGAAAGGTGAACATCTGTTTAAAGCGAAGGCGGTTAAAGACGCACTGCAGATAGGTAAGCACATTCTACTGGTAGAAACATAAACTATTATTTAAAAAGAAATTTAAATTTAGTCTTTTGTAAGTAAGATGCACTTTACATTTATCCTTTGTGGAGAGAAAATAGCACAGTCCTGGTAAAATTTATGTGGCACTTATTGTTATTATATTTTGTTATGAATGAGAAGAGTACTGTAAGGACTTGCGCAGGTAAATTAGATGCAGAGATTAAAATTGGTCCTCAGTCCATACACTTTCATTCGCACAAATACGGCATTTATATGAGTTATTTTTGTTAAGCAGTTGGAATTTAACCGTTTTCGCACACTCTTCAGGTTTTCATCTGAGTGCGACAGTGATTCCGCCGCAGTCAGTCGCGCAGGCGAAGGGAACATTCAGCGTGGCGGTGGTGTTCGACAGAAGACGTATCACATCGTGTAACTGCACATGTAACTGTACAGCGTCATGGTGCGCCCATGTGGTGGCACTGTGTTTATTCAGGATACATCAGGTAATAAATATAAATACTACATGTAATTATTGTATAATTTTCGTAGTGTGTATGTTATTTACCCGAAGATTGCGACTCTTTGCGGAATGGTTTAAAGCACTCATATTGCTGAGCTATGTTACTGGTTCTTTACGGGTTTTATACTTTTAAATAATATAACTTTTATGTTTAATTTTCAGGCACCAAATGTATGTTTGCGCGCTCCTGTGTCGGAATCCCTGTCCAGGCTACAGAGAGATCAACTACAGAAGTTTGCTCAGTACCTGATCAGTGAACTGCCGCAACAGGTGCCAATTTTACACCTTTGTGCCCTATCATACTTTATAAACCGAACTGTTATTGGGTTGCATTTCCCGATGTCTTCTTGGTAAAATTTAAAAAAAAGAAATTAACCAAGGGTCAAATAAAGGGAACGTCAAGGAAAAAATTGCTATTGTTTTTGTGACGTTTTTTAACAAAGATAAAAAAGATAAAACGTAATTGCTAATCGTGCACAGTTGTGACATCTTTTGTAGCTGGAGTTCGTTAATATCTGTTGAATACTTTGTTTTAGATTCTTCCGACAGCACAGAGGTTACTTGATGAGTTGCTATCATCCCAGCAGACTGCTATCAACACAGTGTGTGGTGCGCCAGGTCGGTTCTGGTTCCCTTATTAATTACTGGCCGTACAGGCAGTTAGGATATTCTGTTGAAGCCATGACATTGCTTCCAAGCACATTTTGTGTGAAAACACAAGGCATTTGAGAATGCATCTGCACACACATCACAGAACACACCCAAAAATGTGCCTGAGAATATGTACGCATACAGACATTTATGACACAGCTTTTAGGCTTCCACCTTCCACTCACAACAAACCGAGGACTTGCAATTTAATGTTTTTTTATTATACATGTAAGAACTGCAATAATAATGCAATCAATAATTCAATCAATTTACAAAGAAATTATTCTGGATGTGGCGTAATTTTGTTGTGGTAATAATGATAAATGATTGGTTTACAGATCCAACGGCCGGTCCTTCTGCTAGTGAGCAGACCACGTGGTGTCTGGACGAAACGACACTCCACGAAAACATCAAGAAAACTCTCATCAAGTTCTGTGTTCCTTCACCCATCGTCTTCAGGTAATATACAATGACAGATTTAAATGTGTGTTTTGTCACTATTTTACAATTTCTCTGCATGAAAACCTTGTGCAAAATAGGCAAATACACAGGTTTCCTGAATAAGTAATTTATTTGGAATTTTAAAAAAGTTGTTTAAAGATTGAGGGAATTCCAAAGTGTACTTGGGTGTTCATGTATCAATCAAGTGTGATGGTGTGTTAAAATCTGAAATTATCAAAAGATGATGTCTGGTGCCCAAATTGAATTCCCAACTGGTCTTAAGGTAATATCAGTAGTATATCAAGTGCAACGAAGTATTTTCTTCTTTTAGTGATGTAAACTACTTGTCATCCACTGCACCACCTGCTGCTGCGGAATGGCAGAGTTTACTGCGGCCCCTGCGCGGGAGGGAACCGGAGGGCATGTGGAACCTGCTGTCCATAGTGCGCGAGATGTTCCGCCGTAACGACAGTAACGCCGTGCCGCTACTACAGATCCTCACGGAGGAAGTCCTGTCGTGTGAACAGGTATGTCTACTAAAATAACTAGGTGAGACCCGTGTAACTAGGTAGAACCCGTAATACAGGCATGAGTGTTCCACTTCCAACACCAAACAAATACTACCCAGTGTACCATTTTCAATAGATTTTTAGTACAAACTGGTCCTGTTCATAAACGTTGGCACTTTTGTTCCAGATCCTGATTTGGTGGTTCAACACGAAGATCTCGGCTTCACACAACAGTGCGAATGGTCACAACATGCGCAGCCAGCAGAACAGCAGTAGTTCGTCTCAGCATGCCGCATCAAGCATGTGCGATGAGATAGTCACTCTGTGGAGGCTCGCTGCACTAAATCCAGCCTTGTCATCCATACAGCGTGACGATCTGGCCACGCAGCTCAAGGACTGGCATATAAAGACAATAGACAAAGTCAGAAAAGGGCGTAGCGCCAACATGTCGGCCACAAATTCAAATATAAAAAAGGCCGACATAGAAATATTCTCAGGGTTCAAAGCCAGTATCGAGGCTTGTCAGTTAGACTGGAAAGACTACCCGATTCCGGGCCTTACGTATCAGGAAAACGAGTACAACTTGCGTTGGAAGTTCTCGTTTGGTAAAATAAACGATGGCGATGGCAGGAAGGGTGGGCGTGGCAAATCGCACACCATAGCTCAAGCCTCGACTACTGGTGTTCAGCACAAGATAGGAGGTGGACTAATGGGTGCTATGCTTCCCAGCCAACGACATATGCAACGTCAACAGCAGCAGCATTCCCGACAGATGGGCGACCTTGACCCTAGTTCAGCTCACACAGATGGTGCATGTAGTTCCAGTTCGGAGGGATTCTGTGAGAATGATCGTTTAGACGACAAGAATCCACACGATTCAGACTCAGATTTTAATGAAATTGGGGACCCACATCATAAACATAAACTGGTTCCCAAACTAGGCAATCATCAATCATTTGATCATGGTTTTAGCTCAAATAGCGCAGCAGTGACTAGTAAAAGTAGTAGTAGTAATTTTCATCATAATCCACAACAACACAAAAGAGAATCAAAACTTGCACCTTCATCCTCCTCTAAATTAGACAATGTTCCATCGTTTAGATCAGAAGATAATAACACGAACAGTTTACCAGTGCCAGCAGCGAGCGCAAAGCTTGCTGCAACACATAGGTTTCCGTCTGAGGATCTGGACTCGGATAGTTCGGCAGCTGGTGGGGCCTCCGCGCCGCCACCACCTCTACCTGGTACATCAACAGGTAAACAGGGTATGTCCACTGGCGTCGGGAGCGGTATCACTACTGTTACTGCTGCTGGAGCCGCAGCGAACCATGTGCATCCTCCACCGATTGGCGCGTTTAACCTACCAAATGGAGACGAATCGCACCAGTCCAGCGATGAGTACCAGGTCTACTTCTTTGATCCTAAACTCAAGTTCCCTGAACCCGCGGCGGAGAAGAAGAAAAAGACGGACGAGCCCAACTACTTCGCTGGAATCAGAAAACTGGAAAATAAACAAGATGTAAGTACATGATGTTTGTTTTTACAGAAACCGCGTACATTAACGAGTATGTGTAGGAAAACCAGAGTAAATTTATGAACCAAACAATAGAGCATGACACTTTTCTCAGGGTTGCGTCCAAAATTGATTGTATTCATCAATTTGGACAACATCATGTTTATCTGCATCGTTTACCTTTGATTATGAAGTGCAATTACTCGAAATTGCACCACTTAGAAGTGAATAAGGACGTGGCACTGACTCCGAACTGGAAGAATCTAAACTTAGGAAAATCTATGATAAAAAGTCTCAGTAAACGGAGAAATGAAACTTAGATTCTTAATTATAATCCATTTCTAGATTCTGTTTGCCCGAGCAGAAGGTCTACACGCACATGGTCACACACGTGAGGCATGTAAGCTCGCGCGGAGACTTGCTGAGGAGATCCTCACCAATCCACCCGACTTCACATCAGAGAACCACCATCACAGTGGCAAAGGTAAGAAATGAAAAAAAAAACTGCATGCGTATCAGATTTACACACACGAAGTACTTGAAAAAATGTTACTTTACTTATTTTTGTGTGTCTAGTGAGAAACGTGCTCAAGAATTACCTAATATGTATGTGTACCATTGGTTTCGTTAATACGGAGTTAACATTGTGATAAAACGAAACGTAAAATGTAAAAATCGTTTGCAGGCAAGAAGAAAAAGGCGCAGACGAACATCAGCTCGTTTGCGAGCACGACTCTCGCGAAGGTTGGGTTCCTGTGCAGCGTGCTGTTGGAGGACGTAGAGTGTCACCATCAAGCGTTCCAGATCGGCATGTTCGGACTAGAGATGCCGCGTCCACCAGCGTCTAGTAAAGCTCTTGAGGTACGTTAACATTGAATTCAGTCAGTGGTGATCTCAAAACAAGGTACTTCTTCATTAAATGATATATTCAAGCATTTTACATGGCACCACTTTGTAAATGTGTATAAATATCTGTTGTGATGTTTCCAATGTATTAAGATTAAGGAACATGATTTAAGGACAATTAATCTTTTTGATTACTTGGAGTGTTAGGTTTGGGATTTTCAGAACATGAGAATTCAGACAACGCGACTTAAGCACGAGCATCCATGATTAACAAGTTGAAGAAGTATTTACTGTTTGCCTCACAGGTGAAGTTGGCACATCAGGAGTCCGAGCTGGCGAACCTGCTGAAGAAAATCCCGCTGGGTAACGCAGAGCTGTGCGTGATACGAGACCGTGCCGAACAGCTGAGAGACGGCAAGCTCAAGTCACGTGGAGAAGCACTACTTCCGCTCACACTGGCCAGCTTCATATTTGACTCGCTGTGTCTGCCAGGTGCGTTTTGGATTCTCGTGTCTGTCCAGTTGCATGTGAATGATGTGTGTATGCACAATTAAAGATATGATGTACCTACATTACAGATGCATCCCATGTCATCAGCATGGTAGAGATAGGGATAATCGTTAATTGTTGTAACATTTAAAACGTAAAACACGATTCCATTGTTGCCTTCTCGACAGCAAATATTAATTAAGACTAAGCTCAGAGCAATGAAATTTGTATCCAGTTATTATGCACCACAAACTTTAACAGTAAGCAATAGCATTAAACAAGGGTGAATAAAGCACAGTCTTAATCTGCCATGTTTAATTGTAGTGTGTCCGGTGAGCGGAAACAACTCTAGGCCACCGAGTCGGTGTGTGCAGAACTCCGCCAGACTCCCGACCGACGAGAAGCTCGGGTTCGAAGCCGCAGTCGCCGCATTAGGTAAATACGAACCAAGCTGATGAAAATTTATTTTATTTCCGTCAGAAAACTTTATAACATTATAATGTGTGTAGTTAAATGTTCAAGAACTACAGTAGACCCTGCTTTGAGGGGCCACCCTTACTCACAACGTAAATTGGCCGTAAATGACATGTTTCCCCACAAAGCAGTGATGATTTTAATGAGTTATCTATGAGAAAAAACAAGAGACAAACCCACATATTGGCCGTAAAATGCCATGTGGCCGCTCAAAGCAGTGGCTTGTTAAAGTAGGTTCTACTGTACTTGTGCACAGTGCACAAGAAGGAAACTAATTGAAATTGTACAGTAGCACCTGCTTTGAACGGCGCTAAATTTTACAACGAAAAGTGGCCGTAAAACACGAGTGATCTTTCAAAGAAGAGGTGTCATGGTGGATGGTTGCTACTATTCTTATAATAGTTTGCTATTTTACATAGCAATGCAAGTTATATTGAGATTGAAACTACCAGATAAATTTGCAAGAAAGGTATCAACAGTATCAAATTATGCATTTAGAAGACATTTTCTATACATTATAAATGTTTTTGGATAATTTTGTTAAGAAATGCTACAAAATGTTTTAAAAATGCTTTACAAAACATAATAAAAATTATTGAAAATAACCACAGAATGGCTGTAAATTACCAGATTTGGTGGCCTTATACCAGGGTGGCCGTAAATAAACATGAAATATAAGAAGTTACAACCAAAACTGGTCGTATAAAGCAGGTGACCGCCCAAAGCAGTGACCGTTCAAAGCAAGTTCTACTGTACTTGGAAAATATCGTCTTGCAAAAATCAAAGAAAGTGCTCCAAGATTTGTAATTTGCAATTTAGTTTAACAATCCAATTGCACAACCAAGTTACACTCTGATACAATTTGTCAGGTTACCTAGCAGAGTGGTTTGAATATTTGCGAGTATTTCGTAAGTAGTACATGTAAAGGGTTATGTTATTCCTAGTAACACTTATGTATAGTTGTTAAGCTGAAATGACTGCATCTTGATTTTTTGTTCTGTTAACAGAAACTAGGATTTTTCCATCTGCATTGCAGTAACTAATATTTTTGTCAAGAACATATTTGTATTTACAAATATTTTATTTTCACCAAGTTCCGTAAATCAAGTAAATATCGGGAAGTAGGTAGATTGATTTATGGGGAAAATATCAATATTTTTATATTAAATCGATATCTATTGATGATTAATTATTGATCGAGTCCATGAATGGTCTTCATCATCAATTTACAATCTGCATCAGCGAAAATTAATTTTTAAGTTACTACTATGAATATTCTTTTTTGGGTATACTGTACGTTATGTGCATGCCAGTAATAACATAGACATTTTGGGTACGTGAATGAATTGTCTGACTAAGGAAAATATGTTAACGGGGATGGTGTTTATAATTGGGTGGCGGATTTTTACTTGCACTCTCTCTAATGGTACGGCCATATCTAACGTACACTTTTCCATTCGGCTTGAAGACCATACATTTTGTATCAGCAATAAATGCTAAATTATAACAGCCACTAGAAACGAATAAGATTGTGGCATGTCTGATGTGCGATATAGTCCCTTAAGAGCATGCACAGTTGGCTATTGCAAGTAGAGAAAGGTCATCACTGTAAAAAGGTGTGATTAACAAAATTAATGTGTGCATGTGTGGGTTAAGGGACAAGCAAGAAATAAGTACTCTGTGGATAATTTTGTGCTTTAAAGACTTCATCATGTACATGCAAATTGCAGAACTTAATAATAACTCCTATTCTTTTGTAGCATTTGGAAGTATGGAGAGTCCAGATGTTCAAGGTACTGTGGTGCCACCTATGCACGTTAATAACGTAGAGGCATTCATTGGAAAACATAAGGGCATTCAAGGTCACCATAACTCCTGTTATCTGGATGCTACACTCTTCAGTATGTTTGCGTATACATTAGTGTTCGACAGCATTTTATATCGACCCAAAGCATCCGACGACCTGGACGCTTACACAGAGGTACAACAGGTGCTAAAAGAGTGCATTGTTAATCCACTCAGAAAGTAAGTTGAAAAGCTAGGCTTATCTGTCGTCACTTACATTTTGCCTTGTTCATTTCTGTACATACTACAGTCGAACCCCTTTTGCACGGACCCCGGTTTGCGAGGACACCATGCCATCCCCGGACACTTGGACTAAAAATTAACTAAATTTTAATGTAATTCACGGACACTATGCCATGCCAACTGATGGACATACACACCAAAATATCAGCAAATAGTTTTACATTAGAATCTCTAGTGTCTACGCCCATGCTGACGCCTCTTTTGCAACACCTAGAAGTTCGTTTAAATTAATGTTTATGTAAATATTAGGGGATACATTCATCAATGACTTTGCATTTGATGTCTGAATTACAGTAGTTTATTATTCCAAACATTGTATTCTCATAAGGTTCAGTAATGGTGGTTGGCACAAAAACCCCTTTTGTAAGGACACCATGCCATTCCCGGACATTTCATCCCAAAATTCAAAGTGTCCTTGCAAAAGGGGTTCGACTGTACTTGTATGTGGATAATAGTACATGGTTATGTTTATTTAATTGTCAGAGAGGTACAGTGTAAATCTCAGTAAACACACATCTTATTTTTATGTAAGAAATAAGAATTTGCAATTATACCGTAATGATTATTGCAGGTACTTCTATGTGCGAGCAGATAAGGTGCTAAGACTAAGGAAACTGCTGGATAAACTCGGATCTGTGAAAGGACTTATGAATGAAGAAAAAGGTATGTGCAATTAACATGAATTTTACCGATATACGTGCATCTTGCATACACTTGTCCCCGGATATATCAATATTTTGGGTGCAGGAAAATAGCATCGATATAAGCGGGATATCGATATAAGTGGAACAATTAACATGAGGGTCTATTAATTTGGTGTGGAAAAAAGTATCGATATAAGCAGGATATCGATATAAGCGATATCGATATATCC
>JBCAUI010112765.1:0-18769 GCA_038406195.1 Haplosyllis anthogorgicola
ACTAAAACTAATCACGTGATTTAGGAAAATTGAAAAGCAATAAAGTTCAATTCTTTATATATATTTAGATAGATGATAATAACATATACCTAAAAAATAAATAATATTGGAAACATAGGTACATGTACCAGAAATATAAATCAATTTAAGGTAGGGCAAGCGAAATCTTTCGGTTTCCGTACACTTACTCTACGTCGGGGGACGCATGAGGGTCAGTGCTCCATATCTGGACACCTCGTTCATCATGCTGATCCATTCTCGAAGAATGACCGAATACAAACCACATTTACCATAAATAATTCTAAGATGATTAGAAAACGGTGATAATTCCATCAGTGCTAATAATACACGAGTGATTAAGAGAAGTCCGCGTAATTAATGAGAACGTGCATTATGGGGACATTTGTGGGTAATGAACGAGGACATTCTGATGAAAGATTTCCAAATATAGACTCGAGAGTTGCTTGCCTATTTGTCCTTAGTAATTACCGCATTAAAGGGTATTAAATATGCACAGTCGAAACGGTCAAATACTGGATATAGTCATTATTGACAATAACTAAAGCTGTGTACTACTTCTTGGTATTTCAACTTACACAGACTGCAAGGTTTGAGCATAATAATCGCCTCTATTTATACATATTTATACATATCTGCTACTTTCAAACAGACGAATAATACATCAATCAATCAATCTATGAAAACAGCCACTTCATGTTCCTTCATCCCCATATACAGTTCTTTTTATATGTTGAACTGTCGTTCCTGGCTACCACCTGGCAACAAATTTTACAAAACGTTTCAAGTAAATGTCACCGAATCAAATTCCATTTTAATAAGATAAAAAGCAACACCAGGCTGACAGGACTAGTCACACTTCTAGTTCTCTAGCAATGTTCGAAGACATGGGAACATGTCGCTAAATGTGTAAAAATAAGAAATGTCTCTGTCCACACGTCTATCCACACATCTGTTCCAATAAATGGATTTATATCCATTATTGTTCCTTGTTTCCTACAATCTATTTGTATGCCCGTTCGTTTCCCACTCCTTACCCCTGCTTCTTTACACTTAAAACCAATTCTTACAAGTTTATCCTTGTGGGGATTTTCTTGTAAATTTAGGTAAATATTGTATGAGACAGATTTTCATAACAACCAAACTGACTGTAATATGATACATAAAGATGTAGAATGTGTCACAGATCTATTACAATTCATTAACTTTACTAAATCTTAAGAGAATCTGCAATAAACGATGTATCATGGCACATGCATTTTCAGGAATATCTACAAAATTATGCTTCCTTTTATAACTGACATTTCATTCTTATGGTACATATCTGCTATCATATCTCTTTTAATACTGTTTTTGCTACATCTTGTATCATGTTACCAGTAACAAGAGCAAAGCAAACTTCAAATAGTGTTACAAACGCAAAGACGAATTCTACCTAAGCTACCAAGCTTCGCTTTGTGGAAAAGTAGAGAAGCTTTACTTACATCCTGCAATTTCGCAAACAGCATCTTTTCCATGTCTTTTTAATAATCCACAAATATTGAAGTACTAGAGTAGAGTTCTAAGAGAATCGTGATATCTGCTTATTAAATTTAACGTTTTTATGCAGCTTCCCCGAGGAGACGGTTGATATCCAAGGCTCTCAGCTGCAAATGACAGAGCTCAGTGAGTACATTGATGAAAACCTGCAACTGCTTCATGCCTTTCACTTCTAATGGATTCGTCTTGCTGTCGAACGAGATGGGACCCTTAATGGAAAGTCCTAATTTATAGGGCTGCTGTAAATGGGACAGAATTGTCTATAAACTGTACTGTGATGTCCTACATGTACACCGCATGTGACATCCAATTTGGCTGGTTCATTCAGGCTCGTTCTAGTGACTGAACCGTATAAGTGGAGGTTTCAAACAAATGGAAAATTTGCACCTAGAGATCATCTGTGGACATTACACAACAAGGTGACTACATTCGTCAGGGATACAACAACCGAAATAGAAAGTAAAATAACAAAGAAACAAGCAATACAACAGGGTATATTAACTTCAATAAATAAATGGTTGTCAGGAATATGCACCGAAAATATTGGATTGTATTCATAATGTTTGCATGACAGCTCTCAGGATATAAGGCGTAGTTCAGTTGAATTTATATAGTTTAAAAGCATATCAAGTGCTATTGATTTCGAAATGTATCGCATATTATAGTCTGCAAAATAAGGAAACCGAATACGAAGCAACACGCACCGTCGTGCAGACTATGCATGGTTTGGTATGTTCCCTATTCTATTGTACCCAAATTGAAGAGCCATAAACGAATATTTCCTCTTCTGGGAGAACAGATTTTGTGCTATTGATGTATAAGTACACAGCAGTTTATTATATTGTCTACCAAACTTAAAAACCATAACAACAGGTAATACACCCGAAACCGGTGGACGTAATAGCTGACACTCGTATCATTTCAAGTTGAATTCCAGATGCCTCATCACTCTTTAATTTTAAGTTCTTTAGGTAAGGTGAAAACATTGAATCACAAGTTTTCATCAGTTGCAGTTTTGTCCAAAACAAATTGATTTTTTATATTATATAATCAATGAGAATGATTCTTGTGATTTCGTTAAGTACAAAACATTATAAAATAACTGAGATTAATTTATTATATTTGTAAGAATCCGTAAACATACATTCAAGGTTTTTCCAAATTCATTTTTATTTGTCTAATTAGGCTAATTAGCCTAAATCGCCTAACTAGGCAAGAATTATAGGTTAAATAGGTGAATTAGCCTAATTAGAGAAGAAAATTAAGTGAATTAGGCTAATTAGGTAATTAGGCTAATTAGTCAAGCAAAAATTCATTTCGAAAAACCTCCAATGGATGACCAGTCATTTGCAACCACAATTGTGTGCGGCGACAAAGTCGTATTCTGTAGTATTGAAGTTCAGCACACCATCACACAATTGTGATAATAAAATGTCATTTAATGATATATTATAAACACTGGTTCACTTTGATCTTCAAAACAGACATTCACTGCCAGTGTAGACAATTTGAATTTCGCCCACCTCGTATATAGTAATTATCATTTAAAACGCTATTGATAAATAAGAGCTCGACTGTATTGCGTCATTGAGAGAATATTTGTATTACGACTTATCCTTGTATTTCTACAACTCGGCACTCAACACCGTAATACAAATAGCTTACAGAGAAAACGTGTTGTAAGCTGTAATGATGTCTGATATCAATATTGTGACATATGTTGGGATCTCTGAGTAAGAGAATTGATAATAAACGTCATCAGCTGGTGTTCACAAACAGTTCCAACCATAGTCTGAAGGTTTCCAAGTTCTAATTACTTTAAATAGCACCAATCGGCGTAGCATGTGTTTTTTCGACAGGGTAAAGCCGATTAAATTGATTCCAGGAGGAGTAAAAGAGCATGTGCTTGTACCAGGCAATATGCCAAACGTACTTAGAGTAAACGTAAATGTAACCTAATGATATGCTACTGGGTTTTTAATTGGGAAAAACATTAGGTGAAATTATGTAAACATTACAGATATCATGTGCATAGCATTATCAAATGTTGTATACCAATAGGTATTTATATGAAAATATTTTTGAAGAAATTTCAAAGTTGCATACGGCGTATTCTAAAACCTGGCTGTTATAGATAGGACGAACAGTACACGGAATACGTGTCAGTGTAAAAAAAAAATCTGTGTCAGAAGTTTGACAATGGCGCATCAAAAGCACAGTGTTAAATTCTTTCGTTCTCTCCTTTGTTCTCCTCGTTTTCAAATGATACAATTTCTATACATGTACTGTTTGCAATTAAGCATTGTTGGATTTCGCTTTATTCCCGACAGCGGGGACGAAGGATCTTAAAGTTTCTGCAGTTAAAATTGTTTCATTGGGACAATAGACAAGAACGGTACATTCCTTCCATTTCCCACTATTAACTAAATAATTAGTCACATTTTACTTAGTTCATTTTAGGAGCTAAGACAACAAAGGGGAGATCTAAAGGATTTCATGCTGTGCTTTTGACGCCCTATTGTTCCAAAATGATAGGAATTTCACCCCCTGTATCCTATTTTTTCTTGTAGTTTTCACATTGCAGACTTAAAATTACTTCTTGCAACCTAATTCAAACTGGTAAATATGTAGTGAATAAAATGCTATTATTATCAGTTTTTCAGAGGATCATTTTGGAATAAGAATTATCCATCCTTTCAAAAACAAATAAAAATATAACAAAGGGACTCCATTTAGAATCAAACAATATTTTCCAATTTCCCGTTAGTAACTTTGGTAATTCATTTAACTATAATTTTGATACAGTGTTTCAATAACTTTGTGTAGAATCCTAAACATCAAAGCCCGAGGGTGTGGCATTCCCTTAGTAAAAGTAGTTGAGATGAAGGCTGATTACCTGCACCTGTTTTAATGGTTAACTTACACGTTGGGCGGATTCGACTATTTTACTTACCAGATCTCGAACACAAAAACCACATGTTCCACCTGAGATTGAGATCAGGTTAGCACTGCCCAAAGCGAATATCTCATTACCGCTTTGGTAAAAAATCGGGAAAAACTGCATGAGAATGAAGAAAATTTTGGCCGTAAGGGGGGGGGGCGCCTCCTGCGCCCCCCGTAAATCCGCCAATGTTCTGTGAACTGATTTGATTCGATGAATCCAAAATTCGGTAATGAAAACATAATCATTTTCCGTATGTCTGGTCAAGGCTCTTCATTTGAAAACAATGCGTACTTTAGTCAGAGTCAAAGACACAGCATGGAATTCCAATTGAAGCAAAATGGAATCCATTTCAGAAGGTGTCCCATTTCGCAACTAGAATATTTCAAGTTGATAATACAAATAGTACATCCAAAATTACCGAATCTCACATTACTTTACAGTCGTCATGTCGAAAACATTTGAAACGGGAGCATTGAATTTATACAATCCAAAAGCATCACAATAAACACACGAAGATTGCCGATTGCCATTTCTAAAATATTTAGTGTAAATTTGGTGCTGCTTTGTTCAACCATTTTGGTTCAAAAATGATGTAGGATGAATTGGTAGTATAACATTTATTAAAATAAAATACATGTTTTTCCTTTTTTACCTGAAATAATGACATTACAGATCACTGAAGAAATACATTGATAAAAAACAGTTTCTCTATTTGGGTTAAACTTCTTACATTTATTTATAAATGCAATACGTAATTTAATAAAAAAAATTCATTTTACCTTTTCAAGCTTGAAGAAATTCTCAAACCATAGTGTGCTCCTGAGTTTATCCAAAATAAATCTATTCAAATTATAACTTGAAATTAAATCCAAAGTGCGGGCATATTCATGTAGAGATGGTTGATATTGAAAGTTCTCCGCTGTAAGTGACAAGAGCTCAATGTGTATATCAATGAAAACCTACAACTGCTTCACGCTTTCACTTTGAATGGAATCGTATGCCTGCCGATAGAGTTGAGCAGCCATTGAAAATTAGAAATGCAACTATTTGGTGAAGTTCATGACAAATTGTATTCGGTGCCTCAGTATTCGCTTGGCAATCTTTTGTGTAAATCATAACGTTCAAATTTACACTTTAAAGTTTTCTTTTGATGGTTAATTCGTACGTCAGCTACTAAATCGGACACGTTACCATGTTACTTTATTTAAAAATTACAGAGTTGAAAATCTGTTGGATAGAAATGAAAATATTGAGATATCAAGTGATTCTAGTTGATTCTGCAGTATGTACCCTTCACAAGAAAGCAGTTGTACTAGAGTGCTACATCCTACTACACCTTTATTATAATGAAACCGGTAATTGTAATTAACTTCATTGTAATGAAGCATCATAATCTCTAATCTGCATACAACTCATGTAGTGATCATTCTATGTAAATGACCATAACAATGATGTTAATGGATCTGGATCTAAGTTTACAGCATCAGGTAATGAAATATGCCCACTGATCCACCCACCAAATTAAGTCAGTTGCTTTTGTCTGTGCTATTGATCACATCTAATCTGGATAAATCCTATTGGAATTACCCAAGAAGGAAAAGTGAGTAAGGTCACAAGACGTTGAGACTGGATCTTGCAATCAGGTGACTGTGGTGCAGTGCAGACATGGGGCAGGCAGAACCTGATGCTGAGGGCAAGCAAGACCCCAGTAATACCTGAGGGTGATAGTGGAGGATCCAGATTCACTGCTGATTTCAATTGAATTGTTATTTTCTGTGCTGATTGGAAACTATATTGCTGCAAAGTTGTTATCAATAAACCTAAATCCTCTGTGAATAACCCGATGTTTTTTCTTTGAATACACTAATTAAAGCTGTGTTAACACAAAGCACAATACTAGGGATCTAGTGATGAACTGGGATATATGTAAACTAAAGGAATATTAATACTACTACACTATCAATCACACGTAAACTCATTATTGATAAACTCTATGACAAATCCACAACGAGATATTATTAGGAACAAAACATGGCAAGTTGAAAATATTTACATTTTTCGCATTTTAACTCCAACAAGTGAAATATCATGTATCTCATTACCGCTCAGCTGCAGTTCCCTCTTGATCTGAGTCAAAGCTGGAACATGTGTTTTTATGTTCGAATCCTGTTGGCATGGTTCCGGGCAGACTCTTAAACAAAACTAGAAAAACAGACAATATTCTACCTTTTGATCCACAGATGTGTGGAGGATACTGACCTTCTTATATCAATGGCATAAAACGTGCTCATTAAAAGTTGTCCTCTTTTTAGGTAGGCAGACAGACATCTTTACAGTTTAGATTATATAATAGTCTCGAGCTGTGAAATAAAAGTAAATTAAACGTAAATATCTTTGGGGAAAATAAAATATAGCATTATGAAATCTTTGTTCAGTCTCAATTTTTCACGCAACCAAAGTGAACTTTATGCCATGTTTGTTTCAGTGATCCAGATTCACATTAATCCTTAAATGGCAACACTAGCTTGCAGCATTTGAGTTCAGAAATTCAAACTAGATTCAGGTTTTATTGTGCATGACAAATTGCAGAGTATATATATCAAATAATAGTTTTACAAAAAGTAACTTGCAATTGAAAGGAAAAACTACAAGCATGATAATCTCATTTCTAAGGAAAGACTTGTTTTGTGAAAGAATATCCTCAAAGAGATCATATAATAGAATCTTTGCTGTTGATACAGCTTGCTCATGAAAATGAAGAAAACGTTTATATACTCATGTACAAAAGGTTGTAAGTATTTTATCACATGAATGATAAACATAAAGAAATGCAGCTGAAACATCTGTAGGAAAATCGGCAGAAATAATGCTAAGGGAGGACCTTTATTCTCTTTGCTAGATTTTTCCTGATTATGTGCTTTAATGTAGTAAAGAAGAAGAGACATAACGGTGAAATTAGAAAAGTGGGGGAATTTTGAATAGACAGAGAAAGGACAGGACGAAAGACATGACGTGAATATTCCGGTAACACTGATAACGAACAGGCAAACAAACAATCTAACACACAAAAACAGTTTCATTGATATTGATGTATCATAAGATTTTAGGATTGGATTCTGTCACCTGACAGCCAAGGTAATTACCAGTTGTCTGCCCAGCGCCAGCGGGATATCCGTCTAGTACTTAAAATTCATATATATGAAATGTAACCTTATGTTTTAGTACTGTATCTGGGCAAACATTTTGAAGTGTTGCTAGTTTAGTTGTTAATCTTCTTACTCTTTGTTCTCAAGATTAGAAGCACATTATAATGTCCCTGTGCCTGTCATGTTTCTAGCCCTGGTTTGTGTAGACTGAGTAAATACTTTAACACCCGATCCTCTATAAATTAACCTCCTGAAATTACTTTTTAACCTCCTCCATTTAATCACTCCCAGGAAAACAAACTTATTACAATATAGTATAGGCTTTCAAATAGCAATCCGTATTTTGATTCAATTGGTCTAAAATAAACAATGTTCGAAACAAGGTCTGAATTTAAAGTACGCCAAGGGACAACCACTGATTGACCTTTTTGTCATTTAAACTCGATACTTCTGTATTCAAAAATTATTTTGCGCTGTGGTAAGTTTGCTGCAAGCACCCACAACATCTTCAAATTCAGGTTTAACGACAATACGATTTACTTCCTTTCATCATCAAATTATCTTCATTTTAAAAAACGAAACAGGATTTTGCCTCATCACTTACACACGTCATTCACATTATTGACATAACAAGTGCAGCACGGTCCCTGCAAAACTTCCGAAAATCCCTGGTAATGCAAATGATTAGCTTTAAAAGCCTTCATTATGTGGATTCGTCAACGTTTAACTTCATACTCTTCAGAGGTCTAGATTTTGTCATAAATACCTTTCACGTTAATCAGTAATAAAATATACAGAAAATTTGAAAGTCTAACATTGTTAATTGGTTCCATAATGTAAATAATATTCTGTTCATATTACACAGGCTGCATATTTGTATGTATTGATACAGAAATTATTGGTATAAGTTCTAATAATTATCACAGTTAACAGTACTCACTCCATCCATTTTGTGCCAACAGAATTCTGGATTTCCTTAGCAACTCATCCCAAAAGTCCATCCAGGATTACATTTCTGACTTCAATATTGGGGATAACAAATTGTTCAGATATGTAGACGAATCCAAAATAACTGAAAATAGATTTTAGATTTCTTGTACATGTATTCATTTTACATTGCAAAAGATTAAATTCTCCTCGGATTCTAAAGTTTCTTCTGAAGTGTAATAGAATTAAGTGTGATCTTCGGACTTGAAAGACTGCACCACCACACATATGGGCAAACTACCACAGTTGAAACTTACCATGAACCACTAACCAGCATATCATAAACCTAAAAAGCAAAGAAAATGTCATAGCTGATGCACTCTCCTGGGTGTGCCCACTTGCAGTACAACCAACAGACTTAGAAGGCTACACACTCAGTATTGAGACTATACCAGTCAATCTCATCACATGCACAGCACCTGTCAGTCTGCCAAGACTGCAAGAATTGTGTGGAGCTACATTAAAAGATCTGACACTAGTTGAACTCCAAAGGATTGTCCATGATGGCTGGCCACAAACAAGAAAAGATTGTCCAGACAGTCTGAAACCCTTTTGGAACCACAGAGATGAAATTAGCTGTGAAAACAGCATACTGTATAAAGCCTACAGACTCATTGTACCTCAGTCTGAGAGACAAGAGACTCTTCAAGTTTTGCATGTGGGACACTATGCAGCAGACAAAAAATGCAACTAAGGGCTAGAGAAGCAGTCTACTGGCCAGGCATAAATGATGACATTGAGACCATGCACAAGAGATGCCACATCTGTGCCACACATGCCAAGTCTCAACCAAGAGAGACCATACATACACATGAAGTACCCAAAATTTCATGGGACTGTTTAGCCACAGACATCTTTGAGCTGAACAATATACACTATCTACTGATAGTAGACTACTTCAGCAGATTTCCAGTACTCAGGAAACTCAGCAGTATGACATCCAAAGTCATTATAAGATATTTCAAAGAAGTATTTGCAGAGTTTGGCACACCCAAGACCATCATTTCAGATGGTGGATGACAGTTCACATCCCAGGAGTTCAAGGACTTTGTCAATAAATGGCAAATAGAACACAGGGTATCCAGCCCATGATATCCACAGTCTAATGGACTGGCAGAGAGATTTCTACAGAGTATCAAGGTCTCACTCAAAAAGACCTTAGCAGCTGGGGAGGATGTAGAAAAGGCACTACTCATGTACAGGACAACACCACTAAATCACAGTCTCCCATCATCAGCAGAATTACTCAACTCAATGAAAATACAGAGCAGCTCTCCCCACAAGACTGATACAGTCTCCAGCACAAAGAAGCCAGAGACAGGCTATGCTCAAGCTCAAACAGAAACAAGAGTTTGCTCACAACAAATCTGCCAGAGACTGCCAGAGCCCAGTAAAAATACATGGACACCAGCAACAGTCCTACAGACCACAGGAGTCACAGGTAGATCATACCTGGTCAAGACTACAACTGGTGGTGAATACATTTGGATCAGACGATTCATCAAACCCAGGTACACTGAGACTAAGACAGTCTCATGGCCAGAACTCAATGAGCGTCATAAGAGACCATCCAGAGTGACATGAAAGCCAGATAGACTCATAAATACTATCTAAGCTTACAGATGCTGTTGATAGAACTCTACAAACTCTAGTCTTAGAATGCAATCAGTTTATTTCATATTTACTTTTGTATTTGTTATGTAGTTGTAGTACCAAGGATAGTTTTGTTCAAGAAAGGAGGGAGATGTTAAAGGATCACTCAACATCCTGTCAGGGGTGCTGCAGGCTTCCCACCTAACACTTACAGCTGCAACCAAGTGACAGTCTACAGGCTATCCCATTGGTTATTTAGAGTCACACATAGCATTATTGTAACCATCATAGTTAGTTCAAACTGCACCTTCTTAGAGTTAAGATGTATTCTGTATTACATAGACACAAATGTTTTATATAATATATTGCATACATTTATTATAGAATAAATGTATTATAGAATAAACAAATATCTCCAAACTAAACAGACAAGTATCCTAGTCTTTTTACAACAGTAATAGTATTTTATCACTGGATGGTAATTTCCTGTGTTATGTAATTTGGATTTATAGCTACATTTCCTCGATTCTCTCCTCATCTCTAACAAAAATCAAATTAAAGGTTTGTATTCAAATTAACAAATCGCTTAAATTGTACTTGGCAAATCTTTCTCAAATTCGCGACGTCTGGTGCAAAACAATTCACTCTTTGTTGTTCGAGGTTTTTCCTATTTCGCTTTTTCCCAGACCTGTCAGATCTGACAGATTTGATTGGTCTGTTTATTTCTTAATTTTAGTACAAATTAAAAAATATATCAACTATTGTTTATTATAAAAAGTAGTTATGATATGTAATTTTAATCACAATTAGAAACAACAAATGGTCTCCTTAATCTCAATTACAAAATCTATCAAATCTGATAGATCTGTAAGAGCTGACAAAAAACTGAATTAGGAAAAACCTCAATTGACAAGCAATACCTTTCACAAACCAAGACCGTAACGTCAGGATTGACTTGATTTTAAACATAATTCAGCCCAAACCCAAGTGCCGACAAAAATATAAATTGAAATTCCAAACAAGACTACATTAACCTAAATTTATTTCTTCTTATTCACCAGCTGGCTAAATGGTCTTCATTTTGTCTCTATGTAAATGCGTCAGATATAGATGTACGTCTATGCCATCTATTAATTGTTTCACTCTTATGCAATTCAATTAGACATTGTCTTCATCTGCCTTATATACTTTTATGCACATACATGCTGTCCATGGAGATCCTTAAAGAGCACATTGTGCTTTTCTTGTGAACAGAAAATGATCATAATTTAGCCAACTGAATTGAATCACGAAAACGTGAATCAAACAAGTTCCGAATTATCATCCATTGAGAAGCATCCTTCCTCTGCAGTGAATAGGAAATGGAAGGAACCTGTTGTTTTGCTGCAGGATGGAAACACAATGCAACTGCAGGAACCTCCTGATCCTGACTCACTGCACTCACTCGTGCCTACAGACTCAAATTAATGTTCATGTAATTTCAGGTCTCTTAAGAATTAGCATTCGTCCAAAATAAGATCAGACTATGACTACCACAAATATTTTGTTTCACATCATAGAAATCTTTTGGAACAAGTAAATTATGTTTTTGAATTTGAACGTTGAATCTCTTTATGCAAAGCGAGTATCTAAACGCATGGTTAGCATAAAGTAACATAAAATTCATCTAATTTCACTGCGTAGACAGTGTAGTACAGTATACAGGGTCAAAAATGCAATCAGGTTCGTCATGATGAGATAAAAAAAATAATACACTTTGCATGTTTTTCATTCTATTGGCGGATCCAGGGGGCGCAGGAGGCACGCGCCCCTTCCTATGGCAGAAATTTCTTTCATTTTCATGCAGTTTTTTCCGAATTTTGGGCTAAAATACGTGAAAATTGGATTGGCACCCCCTATGGGCCGGGCAACCCCTCCCCCCCCCCCGGTACGGAAAATCCTGGATCTGCCACTGCATTCAAACAGTAATGTTTTAGCGTTTGGTTTTCCATTCCGAGTAAACTGAAGACAAAAGGTACGTTTTATATAGTACCTTCACAACTCTCAAATGATCCAACTAATGGAATATGGATCTGAAGATAATAACAAGATGAAAGGATTCTAACAATTTTATCTTTCATGTGTAATTACGGAATGACTGGCAGCATGGTACTATGAACTTTAAAACGGCAGATAGAAAGTCTTAAATAACTCAATTCATTGCAGATGATCGTTTTACGATTACAAGCTCTACGCATTTAAGATAGTAAGTCTGAACGTGACTTAGGATGTAATTTTAGAACTTTTTGCAGTCATTCTTTTTGGATCTAAATAGTTCTTTTCAAATAAAATCAAAATAATTTGAATATTTTGTAAGTTAGTAAACGCGATTTCAGAACTAAATTTTGTAATGATATGATGAACTGTATTACATAAATATATGACTTTTCCATTGCCACATAATTCTGGGCAATAATCTGAGTGTATTACATTTAAAACCCCGAGTACTGGAAAGAAAAACTCGTACTACTAATAATCGTTCTTGTTAAAATGTTGCTACATTGATGTTCAAAAATTATTACATGACGAAAAAGTTTTGTACTTTTTTTTTAAGTTAATAATATATGTTATAGTTCAAAATTAAAAAGAGAAATGTTTTGCATTCGTGATGGCGATATTTTCTGTAAGAAAATGAAGAAGATTCTCAGGGATACTTTTCTATCGCGTACAATTTACCTACACCGTGATTAACTGTCGAAAACATTCGTCCCGTTATTAGTTTTCTATTGTGCGACAAATATTAGGATATTTTGATCATTTTAGTTAATTACCAAGGTTAATTACGACAACAAAAAGTCGTAATTTCCTAGGTTGGAGCACCACTGCTGGCTGCCCTCCTATGCTAGTGTGGGGAATGTCAGGAAGTCAGATAAGAGAACCACCCTGGCTTTAAAATGTATGGTAAGGGTAACATGAGGTCCAAAAAAGGGGCCGCCAGTGGCCGCCAAATGGACCCTGGTCCAACCTTTTTTTCTCAAAAGAAATAAAACATAGTCATAAAAAATTACCAATATTTATGAGTTATGAACTGATGTGAATACGAAAGTAGTAATGATATATCACGATAGGAAAGAAAGAGAACATTGGGTAATGTATAATTTGTAAAGCAATGTGATATGTTTCAAATTCTCCAGGAAGGAAGCTTTTTACGAGTGCGCTATGAAATTTAATTCCAATACCGTGATGCCGTTGTTCCTTTTCTGTGGTTACCGACTAGTTGGGTGTATGTTTATGGTAAATGCAGTGACACTATTTAATAAAATCATCAATACAGAAGGACCTATGATGATTGTTAAAAACACTCCGTTTTGGAGGTGCAGAGCAGGGGCAGATCAAGGATTTCTTTTTGGAGGAGCGCCGCAGCAAATTCAAGCCGTTGAAATAAGTATGGTACAATTTCTTCTCCAATACACGCCTTAGAAAATTAAAGAAATTTGGGTCATTGAAGGGGCGGTCCACCTTCTCTAGATACGCAAATGCTATAAGTCATATAAAATAGCTTCATCAAAAGCCTGATGAATGTGTGTAACGTACTGACATCGTGTATTGGTTGAGAAAAGAATCACAAAGCGAATATTTCTTTTTATCCTCATGTGCCAGTAATTCAAACGTGCATTATGGTCTATTTTTATAAAGAACAAGAGTGCCTTTCAGTCGAAAATAGTCATTAAAGCAACATAATTATTGAAACAAAAAATCGAAATTCGTGGGGAAAAAACAACTAAATTTGACCTCCAAACGAATTTGATCTTCAAATAACCTTGACCTATATTATGATTTTGTCCTTGTTATTAGATTTATCCAAACGTACAAAAATATATGTTCACCGCGCTCCTTAAAAAGAAATCACTTGAGTGTTCTGTAACGATAGCGGTAGCTTTTACCCCAATGTGGACAAAGTATTATTCATATCTCTGAGATTTTCCAGCGACGGATCCAAGGGGGGCGGAGGCCCACCCCCCCCCCCAGCCCCCAGTTTTGGGGCCCAACTTTGGGGCCCCAGCACCTCAAAACACTAAAATTAGACTATATTTTGCAAAAATTTTCAGCCTCACTTCGCTCAGCATAATATTTAGGAATGATGCCCAATAAATGAATATTTAGAACTGTTCAAACCAGTGTTTGGTGCCATTTTTTCGAAATAAAAAAAATATTTAGGAATTATCGTTCAAAAAATTTTCCAGCCTTGCTGTTCTCGGCATTAATTTCATTATAATGTTTCCAGTCTCCCCTCTAGCCCCCAGTTTTGGGGCCCAAGCACCGCAAAACACTAAAATTAGACTACAAGTTGGAGAAAATTTTAGCCTCGCTTCGCTTGGCATTATATTTAACAATTTATTTTCTAAAAATTGCCAGATTCACTGAACTTGGCATTATTTTCATTGGAATGTCTCCAAATTTTTTCCAGCCTTGCTTCACTCAGGAGACCCTACAATAAAATAACTTCAGAAAAATTTAACTTAAAAAGGTCCTCCCCAGAAATACAGGAGAATGCATATTTGTTAATGAAAACCCCAAGGGCTTCTGGGGTCCCACCCTGTTACTTGCTTGCTGTGCTTGTGCAACTTTGCTTTGCTCCATCAGCAAACATCAGCACTTGACAAGTTGGGCCCCCCCCCCCCCGACCAAATCCTGGGTCCGCCCCTGGACCTATTGATAAAAGAAAAGTGTAATTAAGGCCAGTCCATGGCACACCTTTAGTTCGCCCCTGCAGGATTTTGGCTGCCCATGTTCTTAGTTGAAAGTCGTGTACGATTACATTTTAGCCATTGAACGTTGCTTGAAGCCACGATGAAGACAGCAGACAAGGTACTCAGTGGCAGTCTCTCTTTGTCTTAGAATTTCAAGTATGTTCGTTGTCCGAGACTTCAATTAGCTTATAAATATGTACAACAAGAATGCCTTCCAATCAAAGGCCGAACTGCCCGCTTCGCAAATAGTCATTAAAACGCAAATAGTAACTATGCAAATAGTTATTAAAACATGAAAAAATTTCAAAAATCTTGAAATTCGACCTTTAAATGACCTTGACATTCAAATGACCTTGACCTATATTTTGACCTTGACCCCATTTACTTGTGTCAAACATCATAACGTCATATTAATAGACAACACTAAAAATTTTGGCACTTTTTATTGTTGTGACCTTGAATCTGACCCAATGACCTTGATAATAAAACTTGACCTAGATATTATAAAGATGTACCACCATACCAAAAATGAAGTTTCTAGGTCAAGTGGTTCAAAAGTTATAGCCAGGACAGACAGACACACACACAGACACGACTGAAAACATTACCTTCCCGCATACGCGGGCGGTAAAGATTATTGATAAGTGACGTGCATGTAACATTCATTTCATTAGCATTTGCACATTTTTCCGATTTTCACCTCCGATCATCAACATCAACGTAAATAATAGGTCGAATGACCGCGACCATTCTTCGTGGCTACCGATGCCCAATGTCCGCGATGCCCTGTGCAGTTTACTGTAGTAAAACACTTTTCTTTATCTTTATTCAGGAGCATCCGAGAAATTTAATACCCGAGCTGTGTCGTCAGTTTTATGACCTTGGGTGGGTGACGGGCATTGGAGGTGGTGTAAGCATTAAACAAGGGTGAGATATAAATCTTTTTTCTTAAATCCTAGCTTATGGTCAGTTGTATATTTTCTGGCCATATTCGAAATAGGAAAACACGACTTTTATATTTGAAACACTTTTGTTTCAGAAATGAGATTTATATTGCTCCTTCCGGTGTTCAGAAAGAGAGAATTCAGGTAAACAATGAATATACATATATACAAAGATATTTGGAAGTGCAGATGTTGGCAAATATTTGTGCCAAATATGTGTACGTTCAATTAAAATTTTCATAAGAACCGGAAAATCCTTCTTCACATTTCAAAAATACATGTACATGTATCATTCTATGACACTTTAGTTAAAAATTGCCCTATTTGACACAGCTAATCTTTTTTCTAGACAGATGATTTATTTGTACAAACGATTGAAGGTGATGATATAGACGGGCCACCTCCCAGTAAGAAGTTGAAGAAAAGCCAGTGTACACCTCTATTTATGAACGCATATACAAAGAGAAGTATGAAGGATATTTAGAACATGTAATTCTTTGGTTTAAGTAGACTTATATGTACATGTATCAGATTTGTCTGATTACTGGCACATGTGAATTGATCTACATTTTTAGGTGCATCGCATTACTCCTCCGACCAAATTGTTAACATGTGTTCAGGCCAGCGAAAAAAAAACAACAACAAAAAACTGTTACTATGACACCCTATATTTCAAAATGAAAATTCCAGGAGGCAACCTTTTAATAAATACATGTACAAGGAATTGTGTACTTGTTAAATGTCCAGCAGTTGTAATAAAAAGCATATAACCACGGACATGTGTTCTTGTTGCAAAGAGTCCACAGCCAATGTAAGTAACAACTTCAAAATTTCTGCTTAATAGAGGATGTGTCTCAAATAGGGCACACACCAGTAATCGGTCAAATATGGTGTTTAATGCTAGGTAACAGAAATGTAAACTCAATGCATATTCACGACAATTGCTGTAAAATATATAACAAAATATAAATCTGCCCCATTAGAACCCATTAAAATACGTTGTTTCTGTTGGTAATAAAGAAAATTGTTAATCTGACAAATGGAATGATTAATTTCAGATGCTGGATCTGTAATTCATACTCATTCGAAGGCAGCAGTGATGGCAACTTTACTGTGGCCAACAAAAGAGTTCCGTATATCTCACATGGAGATGATAAAAGGAATTAAAAAGTGTAATTCAGGTAAATATGTTACAAGAGATGTTTGTGTCACGACTGAACTAATTGCACCATAACCTAATACGTTTGAGCTTCAACTGAAACGGTTGCGAATTCTACCTAAAGCAAACCAAAAAATAAATCGGGAGCTGACTGGTGTTTTAATAATAATGTGCAGTACTTCTTGAAACATTAGTTTACAAATAAAGATCAAATTAATCTTTAAAAGCGGTGCATCTATATGTAAAATATTGCAGGAATAAACTACACGTACGACGAGACGCTAGTGGTGCCAATTATTGAAAATACTCCAGAGGAAAGTGATCTCAGGGTAAGTAGAATAAATAAGATTTTACCGCAAAGAATAACAAAAACGCATGGATAGCCAGTACGCTTACTGGGTTGAACCAATATTGTCAGAATAAATAAGCATGCATGAAGAACAAGTAGTATGTACATATGCTTCAGAAATCAGTAAATATTAATTCTTTACCTGAAAATTAAAAAATGTGTATCGCATGTTTAACAAGGATGCTAACCTGGTTGTGTTAACAGTAGGGATCTTCACATGTCCTGATTGTAGCATCCACTTACCCAACATCCCATATCGAAAGTAGGGATGATGAACAGTGCTAGACCACAGCTACTTGGTCGATTAACCGGTCTGGAACCATCTTAGCCATAGATGTCAAAATATAGAAACTGAACTGCAATAGTTATTTCGCGTAATTGTCTGTGCAAAGATGACTGACTGGTCAAGCTCAATTAACCTTGACACCCGTGGTCGGGAGTTGGCATCGCTTGCTTCCACGCGACTACTCCTGGCAACACTGCACTCCAGACTCCGCCCCTTCACCCACCCCCGCCAATATTTACTAATAGCATTTTGGTCTCTTGATCCTCTGATAAAGTTCTGTGTCGTAAGAAAAAAAATGGTCTTGTTTGTAGGATGCAATGGCAAAAGCCATGGATGATTACCCAGAGACCTCAGGAATTCTTGTAAGACGTCATGGCTTCTATGTGTGGGGGGAGACGTGGCAAAAAGCAAAAACAATGTAAGTGTGAAAATACTGCCAAACTTCTACACCTTATATTCATAGGTGTTGCTGGTCTGAAAGAAGATCACGCACAGTGTTGTGAGGAAGGAAATGGGCCTTCTTTTCTAGAGCACTCACATTTTTTCCTTCTTTCACCAATATTATACAATGCAAAGTTAACTGGTATGTAATTTTGTTTCTGTACAACAGGGCCGAATGTTATGACTACCTGTTTGACATTGGTGTAAAAATGAGGCATGCTGGTTTAGACCCTACTGCTGCACTGGTATATTGTGAAGGAGCTTATACCTCCAAAGTCCATGATGATGAGCACAATCAGCAAGGCTAGGTTTTCTGTCCGCTATCCTTTTACTTACAATTATGAACTTAGTGGCAAAGGGTGTGCCTCATATTTTACTAGCTTATATTGTAGTGTACACATATTAATTTCAACTCCTGGTGCCATATCCATGCCATGCAATGCACCAAATATGTGAGCCATATGTAATACACATTTTTGTCTAAAATGCACAGCACATTACCCTGTATTACTTAACCAAAGCAGCATTAACTAAAGTATTGAACATTAAGTATTATTTTTTGTCTGATTTAAAGTCTATTAGACTTTTAACCAGACTATAGGATGGTGAACGGGAAAAAGTGTTATATACATA
>JBCAUI010112875.1:0-14028 GCA_038406195.1 Haplosyllis anthogorgicola
CTATATTTAGCTCCCAGGTCCTAATTGCTGGATTTCCTTCATGTCATGCATCCAGTTGACCTGGACCAGCAAACACTATTGTTTGCTGCTGTATTCATAAAGGTACAATAATTTCCTGTATATGTCATCGTGCTAAAGTTCATATGTGTCTCTGGGGTCTGGCAGGCAGGTAACAGGATGGATTACACAAAATTTTGCACAATCCAGACCCCATCCAGACCTACAGAACCACCAGATAGTAATCCCTAGGCCTGTGTATGGTTGTGTAAGCAGTGCACATGTGCCACTCCTGTGACATCACAATGGAATGTTTTGGGGACCATGTGACACCTGTCATTTTGCTCTGCTCCTGATGCTATTTAAGTGGTACATCCATAGGCTTGGGAGCAGTCAGTCTTGACCACTCAAAGGGTTAACATCTAACATTGTGCACTTTGACCCCAGATCACCGTCTCAACAGGGATGTTTCAATTGTAAACTACTCGTTGTTATCTTTTAAACCTGTAGCACCCCATGTGACCCCAAGTCCCTTAAGGACCCAGGGATCTTTTAGTTGGTTTAAGTATTCTTAGTGTTAAATGCCATGTCAAACACCAGTAAAGCCTCAAAGTAGGTTGAGCCATATGGGATTACCAGCCTTGCTTGGTAACTCTGAATAGATGACATGGCATGGGGATTTGCAGCCCCCATCCACCACCATATCTACTGGCCTACCCAAACATAGTGTGAGATACTGGTGATAAAACTTGGTGTCCCTGGGTGGGCCCGACACTGAGTAGGTTGGAAGTACTTTCCAGACTTGTGATCCACAAGCAACTCGTGGTCACCACAGACCATGATCTGTGCCATTAACATTTGGCATCCAAATGAGGGCAGTAGTTAAACATCCTAAGGGTGTCTTGATACAGGAGACAGAGTCACTCATAGTTGGCTAAGTTGAGGACATCCATTGACTGTGTCTGATGGAGTGATTGTACACACCTGTGTTAAATTTCAATTTCACTTGGCCATAGTGCCTTTACAAACCCAACACAACTATTGGCAGCTGAAGTAGCAATATGAATACTGATGGTTCTTCTGTGGATAAGGACATGGAGGACTGTGGCCCCAGTGATGACAAGGCTGCCACTGGGGAAAACCTCAAAGAAAAGGTGGTAGAACCACCTAGAGAGATGCTTTTGAACCTAGAAAGCAGTGGAGCTTCCAGAGTCCAGCTGGAGATAGGCCTGGCACAGAATCCACTGGAATCCCAGAGGATTCCCCTGATGGGCCTGCCAGAGAGCCATTATGCCATCCAGCTATGCATGTCCAAGCTGTTGGCTGATGGAGAGTTTCACCCCCAAGTGGACACCTCTGGACAGCTGAGGTGCTGGGAGATTTGCTGAGAGCCAAGATCCTGGAGATCTATGAGATCATCTTACTCGATGATCAGATGGCCATTCTGTTCTTTGGGAGGAGGCTAAGAGGTGAAGGGTTACACCTGGAGGAGGCCGTGGAGGTCTCCACAAGGCTGAGTGCAGGGTTTAGACACTGGATTGGACATGGCATCTAGCTCAATGCTGTCCAAATACCCATGATAGTGGCCCAGCAGCAGGTGGCAGAGGATCAGATGGTGAGGTATGCCATGAGCAGACTCCTATATTGGGACTTCTATAACTCGGGTCAAGCCCCAGGTCCCCCAGGGCCACACCAGGATGAACCGGACTCAGATGAGGAGGATGCCCTGGTGGGAGCTGATGTCCCAGATGTTGCCAAAGCTCAGTTGGGGGGATTGGACAGGGCTTAGGGAGAACTGGATCAGGTTCCCTCCCACCCCCAAGAAGAAATCCTCCACAGCTAAGGGTCAGAAGGCAGTGCAGGTAGTCCCCACCAGGCCTCCTCACAACCCCAGGGCTGTTGAGGATGACAACCCACCCCCAGCCCAGAGGTCCCAGAGAAAGAGGGTTGAAGCCAGACACTGGCATCAGCCATCTCCTATGACCATTCCTTCACCAGGTCAGGGAGGGGATGGAAGTGACTTGGATCTATCATCCATCTCGGGAGCCTCCTCCATAAGCTGCAGTAGCACAGGGAGTCACTGGAGTGGATGACATCATTGTAGAAGCCCAAGTGGTAACCGGATTGGGATCATTAAATTGGAGCCATTAACTCTGGATTGCAAGCTGACAGAGTACCTGATCTGGTGGGACATTGTGAAGTCCTATCTAGACATGGGATTCAAGGAAATGCTCATCAGGACCCAGGTGCTCAACTCTGTGATGAGATTGCAGGGAGCTACCTGTATGAGGAAGGAGAAGACCATAGACAGCATCTTGTCTCACTTGGACAAGCTGTACAAAGTGTCCAGGAATTATGATTCCCATATCCGTGACATCTACAGGATGCAACAGGCCTCCCAGGAGTCAGTAGCCATGTTTGCTGCCTGACTCACAGACATGATCTCGGTCATACAGGAGGGCTTTCCAGACAAGATAACTGATGAAGAGGTAGAGCGCATGTCTAAAGACCAAATGTTCAGAGGTTTGAAGAATGAGCTGAAGAGCTCATTATCCTTTGTGTAGGAAGGCCTGCTGAATTACACCTTTGACAAATTGTTAGAGCTTGTCCAATGCCATGAAGCCAGTCTGGAATGTCAAGGACATCACCGTCAACCCAATGTGGGTTATTACTGTAATGGCAATAATGGTGACAGGAAGCCTTTAGCCAAGGGTCATATGGCAATGGTGGTGGAAGCCCCCAATGCCTCTGACCACAAGAGTTCTGGAGTGGAGACAGAGGTTGAGAATGAGCCTGGCCCTCTCGACTGGCTCATGCACTGGACCGATATGAGGAAGAAGTAAGGTGATGCTTCATATACAGGTCTACCAACCACCTCATTAAAGATTGTCTGGAGAAGTCACATGTCAGAATAAGGTATTTAAATGGCTCAAGGGGTCTGGGGAAGCAGGGAGCATGGGCCCCACAGAGCCAGAAGCTGCCCCATCCAGCTGAGGATCAGCCTGGCATGGCAAACTCCAACTGAACTGACAGTTGGGGAAGACTCCCTATGTCAATGAGGAAGTGCTGGGTGGGGTCAGACAATATAGGCCAGGCCATAGTTGATGGTGAGTCAGGCTTCACTGTTCTAGACACTGGAGCCACCATCAACCTGATGACCCTGGGTTACACGGCACACCACCACCTAAAGGTCTACCCACTCACTGACCTACACCAATGTGGGGAGTCTTCAATAGATGGGATCAGGGGAGCCTGATTCGATGTGATTGGCTATGTTGTCATCTGCATACAAGTGGAGGGTATGTCAGGCTATGACAAAGACACCATAACCCTCATTCTACGAGAGGACACAGAGTTTGCCCACCATGTACCTGTGCTACTTGGTACCCCTATCCTGGACTGGGTGATACAGGTTATCAAGGAAAGTGAGATAGATGTATTGGCTGTGCCTTGGGCTAAGGCCTGAGTGTCTGCCCTACTACATACCCACAGGGTACTTATCTGGAGAGCATTGGTGAGGTTGGCCCGGGGAAAGACTATGTTCCAATGGGCCACTGAGGTATTGTCCGACTCTGGATACACCACGGATCCCATGGATGATGAGTTAGCCAAGATGAGAAATGACCCATTGGAATAAGAGAAAATAGTTTGAATGGGGCCAATGTCACCTTACCTCTGTTCACCTGAACCATCATCAGGGGATGAGTGAAGAGGACCATAACCCAGGGGAGGCTGCACATTTCAACTTTGGAACTATTACCAGATGAAGGTCACCTTCCCCTGGGAATATGATTCTGGTCCTCCTATTCATCTCTGAAGAGAGGATCAAAGAAGGTCACCATACTCCTGGAGAACACAACAGCTGCTGTCCAGATAATAAGGGTGCAGAGTCCCCTTGCAAGCGTCTCCACTGCCAATATAGTCCTGGAGAGCTATGTGTTGCTGGGGACGATCTCGAAGCTAGAAGAGGAGCTCAGAATTAAGCCTGAGCCCTGAGATGTCAGAGGATGAGCAGAGAGATAAAGTTCTTGAGAAGCTGGATTTGTCTGGGTTGGATGCCTAGCCACAGCATTTAGCAGCCAAGGCCTGAGCCTTGTTATGAGAATTTGCAGACATCTTTGCCCTGGACTCTATTGAGCTGGGATGTACCAACATCATGCAGCACAAGATTGTAGTTGGTGATGAAACACCTATAAAGGAGAGATTTCATACCCCCACATATGGTAGATGAGGTCCAGGAACATTTGAAGTTTATGCAAAAGGCCAGAGCTATAGCTCCTAGTGATAGCCCATAGAGTAACCCTGTCATGTTAGTCTGTAAGAAAGACAGTGGACTCCATTTCTGCATAGATTTCTGGAAACTGAATGACTGTACAAGGAATGATATATTGCCATGGATACAGGAGATGCTGGACAACCTTGTTAGTACCAAGCACTTCTCATGTGTCAACTTCCTGTCAGAGTTCTGGCAGATTCCAATGAGCCCCAAGTCTCAAAAGTATACGGCATTTACATTCAGAAATCTGGGATTCTTTGAGTGTCAGAGAATGCCCTTTGGGCTTTATAATGCTCTGGCTACATTTCAGAGGTGCATGCAGAATGGGGGAGTTACTGCCTCATTTACTTAGATGATGATATAGTCTACTCAGAGATGGAGGAGGATCACTTGACTTGACTACATGCCATCTTCGAACACCTCTGTATGCACAGACTCAAGTTGAAGACCTCAGAGTCCAAATTCTTCCAGTCCAAAATAATCTACCTGGTCCATCACATTTCCTGGGATAAAATCCTTCCCAGGAAAGAGAATGTGAAGGCCATCAAAGAGGTCAAGGAGCTGATGACCTATACCAAAATACACTCTTTCACGAATCTTGCTGGACATTACTGAAGGTTCATTCTGGGGTTCTCAAAGATAGCCTGACCTTTGATGGACTATCTGAGTGAGGAGGGAGCCAACAAGAAGAGAGAGAAGGTTACCCTCTCCCAGAAAGCTAAAGTGGCATTCCAGAAACTGAAGGATGCCCTAACCTCGGAGCCCGCGCTGAAGTTGGCTCGGTTTGACTGACCATTTGTGCTCCATACAGACACTTCCAAGGTCGGGCTTGGAGCCAACCTTCAGCAGAAGGATGACCAGGGGTGGTTGCACCCCATGGCCTACAGAAGTAGATCACTACATAAGCACGAGAAAAACTACCATTCTAGCAAGCTAGAATTCCTTGCCCTCCTTTGGGCCATCATGAAGCAGTTCAAAGAGTACCTGCTCCACGTACCGTTTGTGGTCAAGATATACAACAACCCATTGACTTACATCATGACCACTCCGAACCTTGATGCCACCAGACATTGGTGGGTAGGGGCCCTGGCAAGGTACAATTTTCCCCTCGAGTATGTGAAGGGAAAGAACAACCCTGTGGCTGATGCTCTTAGCTGAGTTGAAGAAGAAAGCCGGATGACTCCGGAGGAGCTGGAGTCCGGGGAGCCTGGGCAGGAATCTGAGGGAGAGACTGTGACCATTGGTGTCAAAGGGGTTTGGGCAATTCTGGACGGTGCACTAGTGGGAAGCTCTGACAGGGCAGAAATGTACTCCCCAGACTTGGGGACAGAAATAGATAAATCTGAGGAGGAAAACAAAAAAGCCATGGAAAGACCTCCGGGAGACAAGGGAGGAGCTCCAGGGGATGGATCTAAGGCCCGTATGACCAAGTATCAGCCCATTGAACGGGTTGATTGGCCAGAAGCTCAGAGGGAAGACCCCATGATCCAGAAGTCGATTGAATGGGTACTCGGGGACAAGGAGATCTCCCTAGCAAAAGCCCTGGGCACTGAGGCCACCACTCCAGAGGGGCAGGCTTTCATCCACCTGAAAGATAACCTTGTGTACCAGAATGGATGTCTCTATGTAAAACATACCCCAAAGGGAGAGTCAGCATCCGTTACTCTCTTTGTGGTACCCAGGGCACACTGCCAGAAAGCCATAGATGGGTGCCATCAAAACGCAAGGCACCAGGGACAAGACCAGACACTATCATTACTCTGGGAACACTTCGGGTGGCCCGGATTAGTGGGTCAGGTTAGGAAGTCCATAAAGGGGTGTCACTGGTGCATCAAATATGAAGCACATAGTACCTGAACCCAATAGTAGCCACCGCTCCAATGGAGCTGCTACACGTGGATTTTATGAGCATTGAATGGTCCTGGGCATCACCCCATCTGTCTTCAATCTTCCATTTAGTGACGAAGGTGTTGGTCTGTAGTAAGACTACATTTCCTGGCTTTAACAGCCTGTGCCATTAAATCAACAGCCAAAGGCTGTAAACGTATTGGTCTTTAAAGACCATTTCACATGCTACACCTTGGCTCACACGACCAAGGACCAGAAGTCCTGGACTGTTGCTGAGGTGCTTTACCAACATGTTATAGTACCATTTAGGGCTCCAGCTCGCTTACTGAGCGACCAAGGGACTTGCTTTACCGGTGCCATTGTGTCAGAGCTATGTCAAATGCTGGGAGTCTGGCAGTGCCGAACAAGCCCATACCATGCACAGACAAATGGGAAGGTGGAAAGGATGCACCAAATGCTCATGCGTATGATCAGAAAGCATGACGGTGAGAAGAAATTTGACTGGACCAACCATCTGCCCAAGATAGTGCAGGCTTACAATGCCACATGCTCGGAGGTTATGGGGTACAGTCCATTCTTTCTGATGTTTGGCCAGAGGCTGAGACTGCCACTGGACTTCTATTTCCCACCATACATGGAGACTCAAAGCCCAGGTGTGTCCCTGAGTATGTTGCCACTATCCACGAACACCTAAAACTGGCCTTTGAGGAGGCCCAGAAAACTCAGGCGTGGGAAGCAGTGTGACAGAAAAGGATCTATGATAAAAATACAGGGGCTGCCGTATTAAAGCCAGGAGATTTAGTCTTACTATGGACTGACGCCTTCATCACTAAATGGAAGATCAAAGCGGAGGGGGTGATACCCTGTACACAGTGGATAGCCAACTCACGGATGGCATCCCAGCATACAAAATAATGGATGCATTGGGTAATGTAAAAATGGTGCACCGTAATCGACTCTTGTTTATCTCCTTGGAAGAGGAAAGCAATGCTACTTTGCTGGGTGGAGATGTCCATGTCCATAGTATGATCTCCGAAGCTAACAACCCCGAGGTGACCAATCCGAAGTCAGATGATGAAAGGAGGCCACAAGAGACAATTAGATGTAGCCTGGTTCCTGGGCCATCTAGCACAGCACCTCAGGATTGGATTCTTGGTCAATACCGGGATAGTTTGTGGATGCAAGTTGGGGCATTCACCATCCAAATGGAAACAGTTCTTCCAGACCCAGCCCCGGACCAGACCAGTAGACGGGAGTCCTGGCCTCTGCCCAGGAAGTATGGCCAAGGAGGATGCAGACTAAAAACACACCTGTTAGCTGGGAACAGGAACAGAAGCACTAACCAGACAGATGGGGAAAAATCTGGGCTGAACCTGGACTTCACCACATCCCATACAATTGATACTCTCTTGACAAAGGGGATACAAGGTGCACACAACCCAGAACTGACGTCTATTCACTTGCACAGGTGCCAGGAGGCACCACATATTTCACGGGGGAAGAGCCATATGAGACAGACACACAAGTCCATATGGACATAGACCCCATATACACATTGGGGTACCAAACTTGTTTTGGCACCAGTGCAGGATGGGCACCGCAAATGACACGATGTTACATGGCGTCCCATACAACTGCATACTCCAACCCCGGATGGCTAGGAGAGCTTGTCTCCCTGGCCACTCCGACCACCTTAGGGGGTAAATGCTTCAGCAGTACCCTAGTTAAAAAGTTTATTCAGTATTTATTTCTTACCCTGTATTTATTCATTTGTTGATAATTCTACACAAGTATACGCACTTATACCTGTATTTATCCGATGTTATACAATGTTACATGATGCTCACCCAATGTTACATTACATCATACAAAGTTAAGAATATACCTAATTTACAACTTATTATGGACTGTGTGCACATATGTAATAGGGCATGTAAGGAGGCACATTCAATGAGGATATGTAGAAAAGAGACAAACACACCAGCTATACTAAAATGAGTTTATTGTATGAAAATACAACTTGAATACTGAACACTAAGACAGGATGGAGGCTCTAGATGATGGACTTCACAGAAACCATACAAGTCTGTAATTTAAATGCTAAACAAAGTCAGATCCGTATAATGCTAAAACGTGGTTAAATACATGTTTATAAAAGATACAATCTGATTATTAAAACAGTAAAACAGAGTTCAGAGTGTCCGTTTGAAGGCCAGATATGGCAAGAAGGAGGATTGGAAGGACCCTGTGTGGCTACTTGTGGCTGCTCTTACTGCCACTCTTGGAACCACCTTGCGGGTTGTCTTTCGACTTGTCTCAGTGCTTGTGGCTCATGTCCTTTTTTCTTCTTCTTCTTTGGCAGGCCATCTGGTGGGGTCGGACTCCGGTTGCTGATACACTCCAGAACATCATCAGGGTCCATCTTGTAAGCCAATGCGCTCTTGTGACAGCTGGTGTAATGGCCGGAGAAGTGATGCGGATCCCGCCAGGCCGGGACTATGGTTTTGTTCTTGTCCTCAGCACTTGCAGGTCTCCATTTACACTGGGTGCACATAAAGGCACACCAGTAGTGCACCCTGAGGATGTGGCTTAAGTAGGTTTGGATGTTGGACTGCATGTAGTTACAGAAGGGTCATTGACGATACTTTGTAGATGGGGATCCTCCATACCAGTGCTGCTCTATGGCCTCTGGATTGTGTGGTGGACACAACATGTCCCGAACAGACCAGTTGGCCTGACAAGCTACCAAGTTCACTTGGGAGAAGTCGTATTGGATGTCCTTACCTCTCCCCTTCATAAACTGGGCATGAGCCGTGGCTAACTCGGTCTTCCAATCATGCTCCAACCACCTCAGCCAGTTGTTTTCCTCCATGGTGAAGAGACAGACTTGGCTGGTGTGACAACCCCTAAAGGTTGCTTGCAGCTCAGTGTGAGTGTGGCCTCAGGTGCTGTCTGTGTCCAACAGACCCCAGCAGTCCAGCACCTTACATAGGGAAGTGACCTCAGCTGTGCCCTTGGCCCATGTCAGTCCTTTTTACCCTGGCCATGGCGCACACCGCTTCGGCAGCGGCCTTGGCCGAGGTGATGGACACGACTCAGGTAGACAAGGGTGTGGGCTTCACAACCTCCTTCTTCCACTTGTTGTCATCCTCATCATCATCATCACTGCCTTCATCATCATCACCATCATTACCGTCATCTTTGTCCTCAGATGAGCTGCTGCTGGACCAGATCACTTCAACCACATCGGCATCCGCTGGTGTGATGGAGGATTTCGGTCTCTTCTTTGGAGTTGATTCAGCTGGGGACTCTGCTGATCTCTTTTTGCCACTGCTTTGCTCTACCCGGGTGGGACTGTTATGGACATCTTGCAGTGTCAGTGAACTGTACTTGTCATGGTGGGCCTGCAGGTTGGACTTCCTCAGTGTTCCCTTCTTGACTGCTTTGGGGGCATCAGCTTTGGGTGCAGCTGGAGCCTCTGGATTCTGGAAGCCAGCCCAACTACCTCCGGATCGTGGTGATGGCCTGACATCTGGTTTATGAGTGGACGGTCCAGGGATGGAAATGGTTTTGCCAAAGATCAACTCCTCCCTGAGAACAATACGGATGTCCATGGCCTCTTTGGGAAGAAAGGCTGGGAGAGGCACCTCTGTGGTGAAAAAGAGTAGCCTGTACGCATTGAGAACCTGACAAAAGTCGAGGGGGCTGTCATACTTTCGGATAGCTGCTAGGCCTCGAGTGACCAAGTCAAGCCTCCCCAAGATGTCTCTATTGAGGTTCTTGTAGTCAGCCTTGCAGGCGGCTATCAGAGTAGCCATGAGTGTCTTCTGGATCATGGCCATCTTCACCTGACTGTCCCCGATCATGCTGCCGATAACTTGGTTTAGCTCTTTGGGGAAGACGATAAGGTTCTCTTCATATGCCTTCAGATCTTTGGCACACTCTCTCATGGCCAGCTCATAATGCATGTTTAGGTCGAAGGCAGTCATCAGGTCCCGAAGCTTCCACAAGGCCACTTGGCCTTGATAGTCCAACTGGGCTCTCTGACCCTCAGCCAGGAGACCCATCTCCTGCGGTGTTACAGGCTCATGTTTTTCCAACAGCTTGGCTGCTGGCATGGGAATGTGATGGCCTAGGGACCGGGTAGACTGTACCCCTCATGGAGACCGTAGGAGAAACAATCGTCCTTCATGCGGGTATGCCGGTTGAGGTCCAGGAAGTTCTTCGCTGGGGCATTCTCCATGAATCTGACCAAGCAGTAGACATTCCCATTGCATCCTAGGCTGTCCTCAACACTTTTGTGGGCTTCCATGTAGATGGGGGCCAGCGCAACATCTCCGAACTCTTGATGAAGTCTGGAGTCTGGGGTAGGGTGGATGCGAATGTATCGAAGGGTATGATGCCCTTATTCTCAAAAGTCTCCATGAGGTGATAGGCCACTATTGCAGTTAAGGGTTTACATGGAGTGGGGTGAAGTAGACTGCTGGGTTCCCGCTCGGATCCAGCATGTGCACAAAGACGGGAAGATACCTGCCATGGATAAGGGACTCTGACCAGGGTCTGGCCCATGTGTCCTTGTCTACATGGGCAAGCATCCCCGCTGTTTTGTAGCCATGTTTCTCCACCGTGTCCAGATAACGGATGGCATCCAATATAGGGACGGTCATCTGTTGCAGGTATACATGCACACGGGACAGCACATAGGCATGCCTGTACATTGTTTCTCTGGTCGTTGGAGTCACAGTGGTGATGAGAATGGCAATCTGCTCAATGAAGTCCCAGTTTTCTGGCATTTCTTGGTTCTTGGAGTCCGTGTGAGGGCCAAAATAGCCATCACATATCATATCCATGAGGACAGCTTGCGAGCAAACCTCCATGTGGAAACAGGGAACGACTGGTAGAATGATGAGCAGGCCCCATTCCTCCACATTTTCTGTGGTCATCAGCCTGGGGTTGTCTTGGTAGAACTTGTGGTTGGCACGTCTCTGCCCGAGGGTGACTATGGCTGGTTTGCCAGTGTTTAACTGGATGGAACCATCTCCCCTTGCCTCAAGTTGGTCTGCCAACTCCATTTGATTCATCAAAGCGTCCTTGACCTGTTCTGTCTCCATGGCACCGGTGCCAGTTTTGGGGTTCAGTAAATTGGGATTACCCCCGTGACCCGGTGTTTGCTTTGGTGCTATTACTCCACCTGAGGGGTTGCCTGAGGATGTACCCTGCAAAGAAGGAGATACAACATTAACCTGGGGGAGTGCACGGCCCTTCAACCTGGAATCCGGGGTGAATCAACAAATCTATGAAGTCTCTAATGAAAACCATCAATTTGACATTGCACAAAGCCGTTACTGTGTTAATCTGGGGGAGTATACAGACTACCCACCCCGGGTACAGCCCCGAGAGGCCGGACTGCAGGGGTAGAAGGAAAACCATGAATGTGTCAAAAGTTTGAGATTTTGACAGCTGGACTGTAAACCTCGGATGGCCACTGGCAGAGGCTATCCAAGGGTGAAAATGGGGTTAATACATTGAATACCCCAGAAGGGTATAGAATATGGAGTAATACTCACCTCAGAGAGCTCATTGTTTGACATCTTCTCTCTTCAGAGGTCGAAGTTGAAGTGATGAAAATCCGGGGTTTCCTCATTAAGACACCCAGGGGGGAATTCCCCAACCCAAAGTGAGGCTGAGTTGTGATGTCATGGTGACATCATCACCCCTATAAAAGGCTCAACCCCATGAGTCTTGGCCTCATTTTGTGCCTGGCCTTCAGAGGACAAAAATCTCAGAAAATGGCTAGTGAGGCTGTGATGGAAGATACATTTATGTAAGTAGCCAGCTGTGGTGCCTGGCCCCTGGGCAGCCACACCATGTGGTCAATCCAGATGGTGGATCAAGTGATGTCCATATATCTGTGCAGTACCCCGGATGGGTCCAAGACAGGTCCAGATGGGGATCCCTCGATGTTGCTCAGCTCATAAAGTCTATGGTGCTTTTAATTGGGTCACTTAGAATGGGTAAACCCACAAGCTCTCTGATGTTAGAACTTACAGTATTTTCTTTTACAGTATCATGTTGTCACAGAGGGCCATCAAACCGAGGGTCAACTATAACCCTCTCACAAAGCCCAACCAAATTGAAGGACATAGAGAGCTGGTGGAGAAGGTCATTGCCCATGCAGCTGCTGTACCAGATGCTGTATCTCAACTTGTACTTCTCACGGCTGTTATCTGGTTTGCTGAGAATTGTTGCTCTTACAACTATGCTCACACAGCGGCCAGTGCTGAGTTTCATCACATGGCAGGCACCTACCAATCCAAGGAAGAGTACCAAGATGCTAAGAGAGAGACAAATAGCCTTGTTCGACCATCACATCTGGAATATTCAGCCCGGCTATCAGAAGATAATGTGCACTCTTTGGTGAGAGTGGAGTTGGGCCACTGACGATGAGACCAGAATATCCTGGCTATGAGTCTACCTAACCCGAACGATCAAAGGAATGGCATGGGCAGGCTATGCCTCTGATGTCAAACCCAGATTCCCGGTGTATCACATCCTAATGGCCAAAGAGAGAATACAAGGATGAATGGATGCTTGGGCCCAGGAGTGTGAGCGTACCAGTCAGCAACCAGAGGGATACAAGGAATACCTTGGAGGACTTGACCCAGCCACCCCTCTGGAGGAGGACAAGGGTCACTACCTCTCTCATGGTAGGGAACCCCTGGTAGAACCTGTCCTTTTGGAGGTCCAATCATCGAGTACCTCAGATTCTGATGATTCAGACACAGGGGAAGACAGACATCATGTAGTCCATGGCCCACCAATGCTCACCCTGGAGATTGACAACTTGCTGCTCCGTCTTTTTGGCAAACCTGATCATCTGTTGACCTACTATGGTTACAGACCCCAGAGCACGGCAATCCAGGATGCTGCGAGGATCATGGTGAAAAAGGTCAAGGACCTCAACCTGGACAACCTCATGTGGAAAGATGATATCGTTGGTGCCACCAATGACATGCTTCTTTATCTGAGGGCCAAGTACTCCAAGAAGCAACGAACTAACTAGTCAGTTGATCGGCAGCCCGAAGACAAACACACTACATTCAAGACCACCAAGCAAAGGTATCCGGTCAACAGCCCGGACGTCCATCCCCGGACTCCGGTGAATGATCCTGACAGGAAGGCCAATGTGCCCTGATGCAAGAATGTTACTTTCGAAGACAGGGGCATGACCTTTGACAGTCCCAAACCGAAGGTCAAGAGTGTGGTGACCACAATCATCAAGGACAATGCCTTGGAACAGCTCGGCTATGACACAAACCGTGTTGACAGTCCTGATATTGAATACTCCTGGAGCCGGCACTGATCTGCATCCACCTCCGGACATCGTGTACCAGGCAGGGACTGGTCTCCATCTGTCAAGAGCTGGAGTAGTTGGCATACCAGCCGAGGCAGGCAGGAGAAACTGGATCAGGCCTGTCAACAGGCCAGTCCTCGTCACAGCTCTCACCGCTCTCGAAGCCATTCCAGATGAGGCCAAGAATGACCATCCCAAACTGACACCGACAATGACAATCCACCTAATCCAGCACACCTTCCAGACAAATACGTTGACTTTGCTACCCATTCTGGAGGGTTCCAAGGACTCAAAGCTCCGGACTGGGCATTCGATATCAGCAGTGTCTGCCTGACCCAGTACCATACCTTAGCAGCCCGAAAGAGTCTTACATGGGGAATGGCTTTTGCCGCCCGACACTTTCATGGTTATACGACCCTATTCCGGATTCTGGAACCACCAAATCTATTGATTTTCAACTACATGCCTCTGAAGTATTATGACAGGAGTCCCCAGAACCCAGACTTTAGATGCCGAGTCTACAACAGGATATGTGTATACGGGGTGCGCTCAT
>JBCAUI010112986.1:0-18761 GCA_038406195.1 Haplosyllis anthogorgicola
CCAAAGATGAGGCAGGCATCACCTGCTCTCCAGGTACAAAATGACCCATCTCCACCACTGTATAAAAGGCATATTAACATTTCTCCTGTCTCTGTCCATACTGAGCTTTACACACACATCTGAACATGACAAAAGCTCAGGAGAATCTGATCACTCACATCAGGACCAATTTTACATCTCCCATGAAACGATCAATTACTTGACACAATTTCCTTTCTTCTCATTGGCTCTGCAACACTTTCTGCACATGCAGGCAACTGTATAACCCCACCCACAAATCAACTTGCCCCTCCCATGAGCATGCACATTGGCAAACATCAAAGCAAGTTTACATCATGTGACCTCAGCAAAGATCTGCAAGTCAGCATCACTGGCCTTTCATTTCACCACCAAGTCACTAACTGTGTCTATTTCTAACTCCATTGTTCTTTTTGATGTTTGTCTGACTTTCCAATTAAAATCTATCAAATCAAATCTAATAAAAAGTAAAAATCAAAAATCGCAATCAAACAAACAATAATAATTCTTCGATTTTCTATATTTAATGAAGTAAATTCATCCTAAATGGCTAATATTATCTTGAATCAAAATGTTCCACTTCATGTCACACATCCACACTCTTCATGCTCCATAACTTCATGTCACACATACTTTTGGAAGCCACTCCATACAGAAGCCACTCAGCACAGAAAGTAATGAAGCCACTCCATAATCCTTTAATCTTTGCAGTATCTGAATTCATCAAAAGAAAATAAAAATGCAACATATTCTTTTTCAGTTTCTTTCTTTTCCTTTCATCTTTGCACAGTATTCCTGTAAAAGACTCCCAAAAATTTAACTAAATCATATAAGTCCTTGCTCATCAAGATGGCAAATCTATCACATGAAAACCTAGATGTTTCAATGCATGAACAGCCTGTTGAAATGGAAATTGATGTTGAACACAAGAGAGAGATCCCATTGATGTAACCCTAACACATACCAATGTCAATGAAATTGCAGAAATACAAGAGAGAGCTGAAAGCTTGGATGAATTACAAGAGTACTACAATGGTACTGATGATGATGCACAGTCTACAACCAGCACCAGCAGTTCCCAATCTTCTGACAGTGGCATTTCCCTTGCCCAGTTGCCTTTTGCTATATTGGCCTTGCATATTATGAACTACTTAAGTTCTGTAACTCTCAACCCCAAAGCACCCACCTACCCATGGGCTAAGATATCACAAAACAAGAAAACGGAATTCAGGAAAAAAAACCAAGAAGTTCTGTATTCAAAGTGGTGCCCTCTACTATCTGCATGCTGTGACTGACAAGGCAACTAAAATCAAGAATAGTAAGTACTTTCAAATTTTGATAATAATTAACCTAACCCAAGGACTAAAATTTTAAAAATTCAAAATCGAAATGAATGCTAACAAATGACTGTTTAAATATATATGTACATCTTTCTATTTTCAGCATATGCCTGTGAAGTCATAACAGACAGAGACATGCAGCAAGAAATCATACATGCTTGTCATGCAGGACTTCAATCCCAATCAGTTGGCGGTCACCTTGGTCAAAACAAAAATCAGACAGAAAATAACCACCAGGTACTACTGGCCTCACATGGTAAATGACATCAACAACTTCATCTGCACATGCGACCATTGTCAAAGGGCCAAATCTGTCAACCTGCAGAAAGTGCACTCCAAACTGAAGAACGTACATGTACCCAACAAAATCTGGAGTCATAGATCTGATGGGTACACTGAAATTAATGGGTACAGATATGTCATCACAGTCATTGACTACTTCACCAAATGGGTCAAAATCATCCCCCTCAAGACCAAAACTGGTGAAGAAGTTAGCAGGGAGCTGTTCAAGACATTCACATGCTATGGTTGTCCAAAAGTCATCATTTTGGATCAAGGCAGAGAATTCTGGAATGCTTTGAATGAGAAATTGTCCAAGCTCACAGGTGTCAACCACAGAGTAACTTTTGCATATCATCCCAAAGCTAAAGGCATGGTAGAGAAGCAGAACAGTGGGACAACTAGTGCTTTGAACAGGAAGACTGGCTCAATTGCTTGGATTCCATTGCTATGTCATTCAGGGGTTCACAGCACTGCTCTACAGGAAAAACACCCTTTGAAATGATGTTTGGTAAGCAGATGAAGCTCCCTATATAACTCAAAACACAGCCTTACAATCCTGATCCAGACACTGATGAAGATGACTCCAAAAATGGACCTCCCCCCACACATAAAGAAATCTTTGATGCCATGAAGGGTGTCAGGGATCATGTCCACAATGCTGCTGCAATCAACATTGCCAAAGCTCAGGCCAAACAAGCCAAGAACTATGACATGAGGCACAGAGGTGTGACGCACAAAGTTGGAGACAAAGTCATGCGCATCAATACTAAGCAGATGGCAAGGAAAGGCAACAAATTGGCTCCAAAGTGGCTTGGCCCTTACACCATTGAAGCAGTGCACAAGAATGGAAACTACTCAGTTTCTGACCAAAACAGAAAAGTTCTGGCTATGAAGGTATGTGCTAGTCAGGTAAAGAAGTACTACGAGAACCCAGATGAACTCCCTTCAGATCTGGATCTCCCACCTGTACCTGTCAACAGTGAGGCAGAAAGAGACAACAATGAACCACCTGCAGTCTTTCTTGATACACCTATTAAGCCTGATTCCCCCAACAACCAGAAAAAGAAGAAATCCACAACTTGGCCACATACATTTGAGACACTTCAGACCCTTAAAGCAGTCGCAGCATCTTTCACAGATTGCAATATGTGTAAGTATTTTCAATTTTTGATTACTTTCTTTACAACAAACGCACAATAATAATAAAAATCGAAAATCAAATTGACTATTAATACATGTTTCTATTTTATATTTACAGTGCGACCTGAAGATGAACATTTGAATGACTACTGTTGAGTTTGTTTGTGAAGAGCAGTTAGAGAACTTTAAGTACAACCCATTGACACCTGAACAAAGAGAGAGCTTGTGCAAATGCATCGGTGTCAAACTACAAGTTAAGGAACTTAAAACATGACCACGCAGGGGATGAACTGAGCAGCCTCGACAAATGTGTGCACTGTCTGTGGAGATGGTAACTGCTCATGTGTGCTGTCACTGTAGCAGTTACTGGCCATGAAACAGCTCACATGAAATTCAGGCAAGAGGTGGTAAATCACATCAAGGAAGTTGGAACGTATTATGGTGAAAATGGTGAAGAGTACAAAGATGGATCAGGCCAAAACACATGGCACAGATGTAGAAATCATGGCATTAGCCCAAGTCATCGACATGGACATTTATGTGTACCACCCATACAGTGTGAAGGGGGAAAGCTGGTTGAAATTCCCTTGCAAAACTGGTGCACATGACTGGGAAAATGGTATTTACCTTGACAACAAAAATGGAACTGGATACTATGGCCACTTTGACTTCGTTTTGACAGGTTAAGTTTGAAACTACTTCATTGTAATCAGTTACTTACTATGTGAATACAAATTGCACACCCATGGACTATGATTTATTATTTTACTCTTAGTTTTTGTAGTCCTTTCAATATTCCGATTATTTTAATTCTTTCATATCATTGCATATTCAAATTATTGATAATTCTATTTCGTTTGTACTTATATACAGTTTAGATATTTAATAAAATGCATTCAAGTGTGAAACTATTGTTTTCTTTATCTATCTATTGCCCATTTAAATATAATAACAAAATAGTTAAGAATATATAGTCTAGTAAACACAATATTTATTACTTAAAACATACACAAAAGTTGAACTGAAATTGTACTTAAATTTACTTGTTACCACAAGATTTGACATGCTTGTCAAACATGTCCCTATTAAAATGGCTGTAGGGACAATTTTCAGACTGATAGACCCTCTGCAAATGGTCCCTGTTAACATGGGCATCTGTACCTCCCCAGTTGCTCATTACAGTTGTGCATCCAGGGTAGGGACATGGGAATTTGCATTCACCCCTGATCATTTTGACACGATCTTAAGCTCTTCAACATGCTCAATTTTGGGTGTTATATCAGCTCCGACAGGTGGAGTTGCTACTTTGGCCATTTTGCCCCATAATATTGGTACAACTTGTTCCAGACTTGTGCCCTTTACAATACTGCTTAAATCATTTATTATATCTTTCACCCAATGGCCATTGTGCCCTTGGGGTGGCACTGAAGTTGTCTTTTTTATATTACTAGCAATGAGAGATAGTGCAGATTTCAATTCATTAATATCTTTGGTTTCTATAAGATGTTCCATATCAACCATCCATGCAGCTAGATGGCCAAATTCTACTCTCAGAGATTTAATTAGGGCATGAGCAGAGGTTGTTTTATCCCCATCCCCCCCCCATTCCAGAACTTCCTCCCTTACTCCTTTTCACAGAACCCCCCTTCCCCCGACTTTGATCCTGACTTTTCCCCCACATGTCTACCTTCATCCACTTCTTGCACATCATCTAAATCCCCCTTATTACTGTCTTTACTCTTAGGCTCATCCACCTGTTCTCTTTTGGAATCAGCATCTTCATCTTCCTCATCATCATCACCATCACTATCTTGTCCACCACCGAAAACGTCTTCTTCAACTTTCATCCAGGAATGAAACCATTCATCAATAGTCTCCCTTTCTTCCTGTAATCATACAAAAATATATATTTCGATTTTCGATAATATACTTAATGAATTTTTGGAATTGAAACTAATATTCGAAAAGTCAAAAATTATCATTTTCTCACTTGTAAAGGTCAGTATGTCCCATGCAACAGTTCTCATATCACCCTGCAGGATGTCAATGTTCTGAAATATTAAAATGAAGAATTTGATACATTTGTATATATTTTCCTGTGATGAGAGAAAAATCATTGTAGGTAAAAACAGTTTAACAGAATGTGTGACTCACATATTAAGCTTTGAAATAAATGAAAATGACAAATTTATTACCAATTTCTCTCTCAATGCTTTCCTATCATGTTCATACTCTTCTTGCTCTTCTTGCAATACTAATTTCCACAATCTTTTGGCCATTTTAACGTGATTTTTAGTCAAATAAACAAATCTGTGGCTACTGAGAATAATTTTCTAAGTAGGTCAAGGTGCTGGTCATTACGATGCTGATGCAAGTGTTTTGGCGCGAAAATGTGTGCTTCAGAGCTTTGAGTAGGTCAACAGGTTGCAGCCTTTGCTGCTCATTGAAGTGTGAAATTAAGTAGGTCAGACTGTATTTATACTGTCCAGTATTCTGTGTTGAAGATTAGAAATTGAAGATGGCTAGAACTAAACAAACAGCCAGAAAGAGTTCTGGCCCAGCAATGAGACCTAAAGGGCAAGATTTAGTAATGTAAGTGGGGATGGAAGTGGAGGGGGTGGAGGTCGAGGTGGAGGACTGACAGGGAGAGGAAGAATAGGAAGGAGGAGGAAGAGAGGAATCATTGCACTGAGAGAGATTGCCAAATACCAGAAGGAATATGGTCTACTTTTGCCTAAAAATTGTTTGCCAGGTTAGCTTCTTTAGGAAATTTTAATTTTTAAATAGTTAATTGTAATATTTAATAGAATTTACAATTTATCATGGATGGGAAGGAGAAATAAATTTTTTGTCATTTTGTAGGTTGGTGAAAGGGATAGCACTCCAAATAAAATGGCAGGAGCTGGAGTGTTGGGAGAGATTTCATGGATACAAGTCCTACAGAATTTAGATGGCAGGCTTTGGATTTGGGCATGTTACATGAAGTGTCAGAAGCATACATAATAGGTAAATTAATTAAATGTAAAAAAGTTGTCATTTCTTTTGTATGGAATTTCTATTTTACATTTTATACATTGAGTTAAGTATTGTTTCAGGACTGTTGGAGGATTCTAATCTGTACACATTACACACAAAAAGAATCACTCTGAAAAGGGAAGACATGGACTTGGCCTGTCATCTACATGGTGACAAATTGTGAGTATTTTGATTTTCAATTATTTGATAACATATGTTTACATGATACAGTAATTTATCAAAAATTGAAAAGTTGATTCATTATTCATTTTTACAGGAAATATCTGACACAAGAAGATAGTGATTTGTTCAATTTATGCTGGGAATAGAACAATCCTGACGAAGCTAAATTATCTGAACACTAAAGGAGGGATAAGAGATCAATGGAGAAAAGGAGGGAGGTGGTTCGAGCTCGAATGAAGCAGGCCAAACAGAAATGCAGAGAAATTAAAAAGCGAGCTTTGGCAATGGTCAGGCAGGATGATGATGGAGGTGAGGCAATGGAGGGTGACACTGCCCTGATGACAGAGATGGAAATGAAATTTATGTTATGTTAATTATTTGAATCTGACAAATTTTTGATTAAAGTGCATGGAAAGTATCTCGATTTCAACGGGTGTGTGGATTATATGAGTAGAAGGGGGGTTGAATATGTTATTAAGGGATTGTTTAAAAGAAATGTTAGTGTGGACAAGTTAGTGGTGATTGTGCAGGATTTAGGTGGGGACGCATATGAAATTTTGGGTCCAGGTGTTCTTGCAGAGCCAGGACCAGGTGAAGCTCCAAGAAGTATTACAATTGAGTTGAGTTACGTAAAAGAAGTGGGTAAGGGTAAAGATGATGATGATGATGAGAGAGGTGAAGGTGAAGTTGAGGGAGAGGTGGAAGGTGAAGGTACAGGTGTAGGTGGGAGGGGTGAGAAAGGGGAAGAAGGTTGAAGGGGTCAGAAACGGAAAGCAGCTGGGAGGGGTAGAGGAAGGAAAAAATCTGGGAAGGCTGGAGGTTGGGAAGAAGGGATTGGAGAAAGGGTTAAATGTAGAAGAAAGAAGGGCAGAGGTGGTAGAGGAAGAAGAGGAAAGGGTTACGGAGAAGTAATTATGGATGAGTTGCTAGATCATGTAAAGAAAGTTGCGACTAAGAGTTTTTGCAAATTGTTGGTTACTGAGTGCTGGGTGAGGGCATGTGAGATTGTGGAGTCGAGGTGGAGAAGGAATAGGTTGGCTGGTATTATGGAAGTCAAGAGTTGGTATATGATGCGCTACCAGGATAGGTTTGAGTTGTAGTAGAAGTGTTGAAGGTTTGAATGTCACAGTGTAAGGATAAATAAGTATCATTTCTTGAAATAAATATTTGTAAATTTTTTTGTATCCGATTTTCGATTACTTTATGTAATAAAGATTTGTTTCATAAATAATATTATTGACAATTCTGATTGTCTCGCTTCCCCAGGCTTTTACTGGGCATCGGCACCTTGCCCCCACCAAAGACCAGTGCATACTGGTATGTGGTGAGGTTGAGCATTTAGCAAGTTACACTAACTTGAGCTAAGCCCCTTACCTGTTAATACTTACATTACTTGTGTAGTTCTTTGATGCGTTCATCTATAACTTCAATTTCCAGATCCAGCCATTGTTTTCTGCCTTGTAAATAAATGATGTGGCCACTATTTTGCTGTCTCAGTGTTGGTGGTAATTTATTGAGTTGAATTAACTGGAGGCAAGCGTCTAAATATTCAAGTACTATGTCTTTTCGCTTTAAATTTAAGGTCGCAACACTTTCCATCTTGAATTTTGCTATTTTCCCACCAAGTTAAAACCATTCCCTGATACAACCATTGAACTGCCCATTCGTATATTTTAGATGAACAACTTGATTTGTTCATACAATTTCAAAATTTAATTAGTTTGTAACAAACAAAAAAGAATACAGTTCATGTGGTTGATTTATTGATTTATTTATTTTGTTCCGATTTTTCGATAATAATACACAGTACAGTACATTCAATGAATAAGAAATCAAAAATCGAAGTTTTGTCAGGTCCCAGGGAAGGTGCCCCCTGGGTGGGGGCCCCAGCCTTCAGCCATTCAGCGAATTGAAGGTAGCCACCAGATACTTACCTGTGCCACCCGGAGGGTGAAGGGCAGCAGCCCGTGAAGTTGTTAAGGGGAGAGTTAAGGGTAGACTGCCCGATGGTGATTCTAGCCACTCCTTATCAAAGGGGTACCCGTGAGACCGAAAGATAAGGATGTAGGTCAATTTGTAATGGGGGCATGCAATCTGTACTGACCAAAAAAGTGATACAGATTGCATGTCCTGGGAATCATTACCGGTAAATATTGCCCGTGCAGTCAATTTTCTTGTAGGTCAGTTGGTGCTGGTACAACGGCTCTGTGAACGTGACTCATCTCGTCACAAACAAGTGAAGATTTACAAAAGGCTTGATGAATTATCAAACGGGTATTAAAGTACAAGTAAAAGCTTATTATTACGCGTAACATTTCTTTCGGGCGGGGTTTGGGATGGTTGGTTGTTTTAAGTTGTTTTTTTCCTGCAAGACTCAATTACCTGGGGCATTGTGAAACTGCCATGCCCTGGTAGTTCAAGTAGTTGTCCTGAAAGTATTGTATCACTCTTGAAGGCTGGTTTGGAACGGGAAACGTTATCTTTGCGTGCACTTCATATTTGCTAGTTTTGCACAGACCATAATAATGTTAGTGACTGACCGGGTAAATTTCTGCAGATATTTACCTTTGTACGTGAAATTGAAACTGGAGTTACAGTAGACATACATCTGCTTGAGAACTCACCCGTTTTATCGGTTACTGTAGATTCACGCCCTCATTTATTAATTTGAACTTTTAAAACCGCTCGACTTAGAAACTTCATTTGTTGTGCGGAGGTACATCTTCATAATATCAAGGTCAATATCTAGTACCAAGGTCACTGAGTCAAGTTCGAGGTCGCAACAATAAAAATTGTACAGTAGAACTTGTCTTGACCGACACCTGTCTTGAACGACATAATGTCTTTTTACGGCACTTTCTTCTGTACACCAACTTGTTAAAACGTGTTTAAATGACCCTATCTTGGGGACACCCTGTCTTTTTTGACACTTTTGGGAGGGAAAAGTTCAGTGTTGCTCAGAATAAGTTCTATTGTACACTTTTTTAGTTTTCTGCCAACATCATGTATTATGATGTTTATGAGAAGTAAATGAGGTCAAGGTCAAAGACAAGGTCAAGGTCATTTGAAGCGTAAGTTTAATTGAAGGTTAATTTTTTATTTTCTTGTGTAATTTCTTTGTTTTAATTTATATGGTGCTTTAATGACTTTGCGAAGCGGCCAGTGGGCCTTCAGCTGAAAGGCATTCTTGTTTTAATATTCATTTTAGAAGTCACAACCCTATTGAGACTGAGTTGGGTTGAAGAAATTAATGATTCATTTTAAGTACGATAAGGTGCACGCATATATAGCCCATGTTATAAAATCTTGAAACAATACATGTACACCCATAGATGTAACTGTTTAGTGGCTATTTGCAATCCTCTTTCGATGACAAAGTATTTATTCGTGAATTGTGAAAAGTGTTGTTTTACACATTTATATGATTTCATGCGTGGCTTTAAATGGAATTGTTATACATATCTGTATGTAGGCGAAAGATGGGTAATGCACTGGCCAGGTAACCGTATAATCGCGTGGTCTATATCTATTTTCTTCATAACGAGTGTTGTATTAAATCACCATCTAATAAACCAGACCAACGATTTTTTTGGTAGTATCTTTTTTCGATGAAAATGGGAATATACAGGGGCACATTGAAATTATATTTAACATCTTAATTATGGCTGTTATCTTCATTTCTCAGCTTATTATTGTTAATTTTTTCAGTTTTCTTTCTGAATATGTATCATTGCCTTTCTAATTAATTTCTAAAGATTTGCACCTTTATGGGTAAATTTTAGCCTGTATTATGCCTTTCTATTTAAATTTCTAACTAGTGTTGCATTTCTCTTTATCGAAGGAGTTACCTTTTATCATTATTTTATCAGCAATTTGACATCGCAAAATATGTTCACTTCTTTGTACTTATTTACTCACTTCAGTAAGCTTTGATTATCTGTTGTAATTTCAGCGTGATGATATTATTCTTTACAAAATGACCAACTTCGTGTCTTCGTGTGAAGTTAGAAAACTGATTAAAATTTACAGTAGATAATTAAATTTAGTTGCACTTGGTTGTCTAAGTTGTGCAAGTTTTGAACAGTTTATGAACTTTCAGTTGTCATCGTTTCTTGTGGGGTAGTCAGTTACAGATCCTCAATATGACCCATTGTATTTTACAGGATTTATTGCCAAGGTGAAAGACAAAGCGGAAAATGTTGGACACAAGATACAGGCCAAGGCGGAGAGTGCTGGTTTTGTGCCCATCTCACCCATGCATCAGAGAAGAGAAGATGGTAGCAAAAGGGATAAATCGGCGAAGCCAAAGAATATCAACATTCCAGAGGGAAGTCTAACCATGGAGATAGCAAGGTATCCAATAAAAAAAATCCAGTTATAATCCTTGATGTACACCAAGTTGTGAAAATGTGTATAATTTAAAGATAACTTCATTTGCATGGTCTCTTGATTGTGATGAATGTGGCGATAACAGTTTCCCTCGCAATACCTATTGCATAGTAATTAATGCTTTTTTAAAAGTTTTTGTTGGACCAGGATCCATTTGTGGGGCCACTGATTACCCCGGTTTTGGATTGTTGTAATAACTTCCATTTTCATAATTCGGAACTATTCCGTATTCCATTATTTGAGTAATAGAATTAGACACGCGCTCCCTGTAGCAGCAGCTATGTCAAACTTATGAATATTCATGATAGCGGTTAGAGTTGTGAAGCTGCCACTTTCCCATCTGCCCTCAGTGAGTAACAGGCAGCTGAAATGAACACATCATATCTGTAGCATTGTGTAAATAAATTAGTTGTGTGCAACCGGATTCTTTGTCTCATTCCAATTGGATTAAGTTCGCGGTTGGAAGCTTCCATTACACTGGAAAACTTCGTCACGTGTGACCGTCCCCATGGGTTTTAAACCCATGAACGTTGTATACTTTGTTAAGTGAGAATATCTGGCTTCAGGTTCTTCATGTCAATGTTACATGCTTGGGGACAGGACTCTGATTTAGACAAGCTGGCACTGAACAAACTTGGTTTATTAAAACCCACTCAACCGCTGACATTTGGTATTTTGTCGAGAGGAGGTCACATGTCACTGTTACTTCCAGGATGGAACAGAAGATATCTCCAAGTACAGGTACAGTTAAAGGCTACAGACGTCTTAATCAAGGTAGAATATGGAGCATTTGTTAAAAATTGCTAAAATCTAGCTATGTGGAAAAATTAGTGTATTTCCCATCTTGGACTTTCCACAAAAAATTTACTTTGGATCAGAAAAAATGAAGACAACTTTAAATGGCAATAAATACTTCATTAAACCATATTATTTTGCACAGAGTGTAACCCGTGGTTTAGCTGAAATGTTGACACAGGCGCACTGGCAGATATCAACTGCATTAACTACACAACATCTTGTTTCTGTTATATCTGTGTCTAACACATTGATGAGTATGAGTAACTCAGCCTTCACAGTAGAAGCTGATGCTCTACACAGGTAATATATTAAATAGATATATTTCGCTAATTCAAGTACACTCCTCCCCGGATATATCGATATCCCGCTTATATGGATACAATCTCTTGCAGTCAGTCAAATTAAGATATGTAGATATTTGTTCCGCTTATATCGATATCCCGCTTATATCGATGCCATTTTTCCGCACCAAAAATATCGATATATCCGGGGACGAGTGTAGCAATGATACATGTAGTTTGAAACATTTCCCAAATTTCTGTGACTTTTAGTAAGATGGAAGCGTTCATACACAACAACTTAACTTCTTTTGAGAGGGAAACAAAATTGTCAGTGACACTCAATTTTAAACAATTTGGCAGATAAATGCAGTCAAAAGGTTGTTGGACATAACTGCAATGTTTTTGTATTTTGATTCGATTGTGATATAATAACGGCTATGGCATTTTGCTTTGCGATTCCAAACTATCCCATCAGGAGTGTGGAGTCTGATGATGCAGCAGGTAATGAATCTGGAACGGATTTAGTGCAGCAGTCTCAGACCAAACAAGGCTGGAGTCTCTTAGCAACGCTGCACTGTGTGCTCTTACCTGATCTGCTGGGGAAGGAAAAATACCTGTCGCCACAACTAGAAATGTTAGCAAGAAGATGGCAGGATAGATGTCTCGAGGTATAAAGTATACCTAAACCAGTCATTTTCACTTAGAAAAATCCGAAAACTGCAATTTCTTAAACGAACTGAGCGATGCGAGTAAATATAGTATTGGTGAAAACTTATTTGTTACAGATAAGGGAAGCAGCACAAGCACTCTTCCTGGCTGAACTACGTCGAATTGGTCCAGAAGGCCGAAAGTGTGTTGTGGATGACTGGTCTCCGTATCTTCCCAGTTATGTTGATCCTGCCATGAGCCTGTTGGCAGAACACCAACAAACGCAGGGTAGTCACTCAGATCAACAGGATGATGATATTGATGAAGAGGATCAAATATTGGGAGGTCAGTGAAATAGTCAACCCCAGTGTTTAGATTTACAACAATAAATCAAGGTGAATAAAATTTTAGAGGAACTGAATTGAAATAATGTGGTCTTTTAGGTGACACTTCTGACTATCGAATGTCCACAACGTTTGAAAGTCGTAGGAAACAGGCCACTGCCATTGTGATGATGGGAGTGTTAGGTGCAGAGTTCGGTCAAGAAATGGAACCAACTAAACGTAAGGACAAAGATGATAAGAAGAAACAGCAGGCTGTGAAAGGATTCAGCAGTACAGACTATTCACATGCTCGACATACCAGTGAGTATTGTAAAATATGTATTTTAATAGTGGCGGTTCTGCCTATTGAATGTAGCAGAAAGTCAAGCATTTATGAAGACAATAACACGGAGACACAAACAATGAAAGATATAACTGTTAGCAGAGTCCAAGTGCTTCTGTTATGGTAACATTTTCTCGATGGATAATTGTTCAATGTATACAATACCTCATATGTTGATTATTGACATATTCTTTCCAGTCATTGTGGCCAGGATTATCATTTGTACATACTTTTGCCTTTGTGTGTATTTGCATATGTATTGCATATGTAGCTTGTAGCTACCAGCAAAAAGTAATAGTAAAAGTAGTTGGCATTGAAACAAGGAACATAACAGGCCCAATTACTTATCATAGTCTCTCTTCTTAACTTGCAGAAAATGTTTATGATCCCTTATCGTCTACAGGTAGTAAAATATTTAAGGAACATAGTAATTTAGCTATCTGTAGTTGCATGTTTGCAAAAAGGCGATGATGTTTTTGCTTCATGCATTCCTACTAACAGTACCAGATCGTGTGAAGAACTAGGAAATCATATAAGTGAAATTCTGTGATTGAGAGAAAATTAAACGTTTTATCCGAAAAGAATGAAATTATCACGTCAGCGTGAATATTCCTTTGCTAAAAATCCGTATTAATTGTATGCCCACTATCTGTCTTTCTCTTTAAAAAGTAGAATAGATATTTCTGTTGTAAGAACTTTTGCCATGTTTCCCGCTTTTGTCGTCCTAAATTTTATGTAAAGCGTAGCAAATGATTAACAATAGTTAAGTAACTATTTTTTGCTACAATCAGGTAAGGCTCTTACATTCCTGCTGTTGCAACCTCCAAGTCAGCGGCTTCCAGCATTTAGCCCTCTAAGACGAGCTGCCATAGATTTATTGGGAAGAGGTTTCACCATATGGGAACCGTACCTCGACGTGTCTGCTGTGCTGCTGGGTTTGCTTGAGCTATGTGTAGATGGTGACAAGTTAGTTCCAAGGTATGTTCATGCGTGTTTATATTGTTTTCTTGTTTACGTAGCTGAGCAAAATTCCAATACAATCATGAAAATATTCTCTGCTGAATGAGACGTCATTGACACTTGTTTGAAAAGAGCACTGTTTTAACAGCAAGATCATGCATCTTTTAGTCTGACATTTGGACTGCCCCTAACTCCACAGGCTGATGCATGTAGAACTGCCAGACATGCACTGGGTCTTATTGCTACAGCCAGACCGCCTGCATTCATCATAACAATGGCTAAAGAGGTAAATCATGCAATCTGTTTGCTCATTTCGCTACATGTTGTATTACCACCCGTAATTTTTCTCTAATGACACAAACAGGTGGATGTCTAAATAATTAAATAAATTTTATGTGTTTTTAGGTTGCCAGATATAATGCTATGGCACAGAATGCACAGACTCCACACAATCAACTGTGCAACTCCGTACTCGTCAGAGCAAAGTCAGAAATTCTAAGAATTTTGGAATTATTGGTGGAGAAGATCCCGAATGATGTGGTGGATTTCTTAGTGGAAGTTATGGATGTAACAGTTCACTGTCTTGATTCTGCACAAGTCAAGGCCAGAGGACTGCAAGATGTCTTCCCATCAATATGCAGGTAAGGTATCCGTGAGTGTGTAACAACAAGATGTAATAAAAAGTGATCGTGGGAGTGTGGTTATCTTAAATTCGATCCATTTTAAATATACGTCTTAAATGTATTGTTTGCTTTATTTCCAGGTTTAGTATGGTTAGCTACTGCAACAGTACAAGACGAATCTGTGTCGGTGCTAAGAATGGAGGCGTCGCATTCTATGAGCTGAAGCAGGCCAAATGCCAGGTAAGCACAGTTGTACCCCACCAATATCTGTAGCCTCAGTAGAAGATCCAGAAAGCAATTAAAAGCATTGTTTAAAGCTTTCTGACGTCACTCGATGAATGTCAAAGTAAATATGAACTGCATCATATCACATCAAAACCGTGGCATATTTCATCACACATGTTCCTCAAGGTTCCTGCAGGTGAACGGGTAATTCATATATCAGGGTTCCCACCACTCCTGGAAAACCTGGAAAAATGACACTAGGTTTTCAAGTCCTGGAAAAGTACTGGAATTTGACAATTTTATTAAAAATCCTGGAAAAATCATATGTATCCTGGAAAAATGACAGTACCATGGAGAGTTATACATACATTTGTCAATTTTACTAGTTTTTAAGGCTTTTCTGGGTAGAATGTAAGTCAGCTCTGTGTCAGGGCAGGCTTTCTGCTTACAATGTACCATCAGTTCAATCTGACTGTCAAGTGTTCCTATTTTTCCTATTTTTTGCAAGAAAATTCCTATTTTTTAGGAAAAACATAAATATTAAAATTTAGCCTGGAATTTCACTTAAAAATCCTCATATTTATTTGAAAAATTGTAATAACATAAACACAGACAATTTCTGCGAAATTGTGTACAGACATAAATTGAAACAGTTGAAGGACAATAATAACAATAGGAATAAAAGGTATGATTAACGATAATGTCCCGAAGAAGTGGACAGGAGGTAACCTGACGAAGCAGTAGACGATCTGTAGGACAACCTCCTGAGTACACTGTCTGGGTGAACATTTCCTCAGAACACTGTAGAGTTCTATCAGCTCTCCTTTAGGAAAAATCCTGGAAAAACCCAGGAATTTTGTCAATGCCAGAAAGTGGGAACCCTGGATGTATTATTTAAAGCAGTGCGTCAATCATATATCCCCAATCCACAGTGACATGTGTTTATGCATAAAATGCTGGTTTTTGAGAAACTGGAAAATTGCTCTCACAATTTGTGCAGTGCACATAAAGTAAAATGCAGTGGTCGTGAAGTTTTAAAATATTTAAATTAGCTATTTAAAATTTTTTAATGGACATGTAGCCTGTGTTACCTTTCGTCCCTAAAACGTTCTTTTCCGCTGCGGAAAATGTCTGACTGACCTGGACTGACTATTTTGAGTTCTGTGGCCTTCACACTGGAATATTTTAGTATCTGCACACATCTTATTACATACACAGATATGCAAAGGACCACACACTAACAACATCACTCTTGCATGAGGAAAAATTTTGTGTGACAAAAAAGTGAATTGCTTGATTTTGACTAATAAGAACGGGAAAAGCACATGTGACAGGAAAGCTCACAAAGGGTACACACTAAATTGCATTGAACAGGTCGACGTAAACTGTACGCATATCCGCTTAAAGGTCGTATTTCCTGGATAGTGGACAAAACTCTTTAAAAAATATTACTACAATTTTAAAATTGTAATCCAGGATAATAAAATTCATATCTTAAACTGTCACCAGGTAGCATAATTGGGACATGACGGTATTTCGATTCTCAAACTTTACGACTAGATTGAACATACGAATTAGCGAGGCTTTGCAGAGATGGATCGTTCGTAGTAACAACTAATACAATTAAACGCAAATTAGAACCGAAGCCACTGCAGGCCCGTGTAATGCGGGTCTGTCTCTCCTACATACCGAGCTAATGTCCCGACACACGGGCGGAAATTCCGAATTTCTTCTAAAAAATCCCAAATTTATAATCTCGATCCATAAGGGATCAAATGGTGACCACCGGTAAAGTTTTGTGCAAATGGCGAGTTCAACTTCTTCAATTCAAAGTGATTTTCCTAAGAATTGAGCCGGTAAAAATTATTTCATGCAATTTACCTTTCCTAAAGGATGGAAACAGCAATGTCCAGAACCATTTCTGTATTTTCCTGTTTGGATTACATTACCCGATGCACTTTGAAATCGAGATTTGAACAAAATAGGAACAAAAAAAACCCCACATGTATTGGTACAGATGAAACATGTAGCACGCAGCAAAATACAATCACACGAGACTCAAAGTCGATCAGGAAAAATCATAGGACAGTTTGGCTTTTTTGGGAGCCACGTTAAATTTTTAGTTTCCTTTTTTATTCGATTGCTGCACTTGGCACATCCTGACTATAGGATGTAATCCAATTGATGAAAAGAAAGCCTCACACAGTAATGAGTTGTCCGAAACTTTTAATTAATACCGTGAAGTGATTGTCGGAAAATGGTAATGAGAACTAAACTCGCTTTCTTTTTAGCCCAACAACAGACACAATTGCCAACTAATGCTGCTGCCTCTAAACTACCATAAATAATCCAGACGGGGTTTATTTTTGGAACTTATTCTTTTCATGGCATTTCCTTGAGCGTGTAGACTGGATTGATTTCCCCCGGGGAGCGGTAAACGGCCAAAAAGATTCATATAATTATGAAAACAATGCTGGGTAACTTGATAATGGAGTCGCATTCGGACAAGTGCAGATTTCTACAGTATTTTTTCCAATACTTTTGCTGAGGCTGAAGCAGGAAGTATTCGGCACTTGTATATTAGATGGCCCAAAGCACTAGAGCCTTGTTGAAGGAATAGGGAGTTCGAATCCAGCAATCAACGCGTGAATTAAAGGGCTGGCGCAAGGTTAATATGCTGACTTAGCACGAACTCAGGAGGAACCTACTAGGTTTTAGGGCTGCCAGGGCAGCTAACCACTAGGTTTTAGCGCAGTTGTGCAAACTATTGCCGATTTAAAAAGACTAACTTCACTTAAAACTGTCAGCAAATACGGATGTGGTAAATGCTCGGTTATTTAGATTGCCTTCTGATGGCCCGAAGGGCTGACCATGAAAAATATACGTAACAACAAACGTAACAACCACAGCTTAGATATCCTCCACAAAAAGTGAAGAACTAAACCTGACGTTATATACTGTACAGAGAGACATGTTCTGGTCCTCACAGATACAGACTTACAAAAAAAAAAACCCAAAAAAACCCTATGCTTATGAAACAGTGATAAATCTGTATGCTGGGGAATATTTTTATCTGTGAGTGACAGATTTTCTAAATTTAGAAAAGCATCGAAAGGCAATTATGCGCGATGCTCGTGATAAGGAGTTATTACTGTGCGAGGTCCTGTGGTGAGAAGTGTATCTATGCATAGGAACTCTCAGACTCAACAGCGGCAGTTTACCACACAAAAGCTGCAAGTGTGAGTTGTTTTTTACGTTGTTTGGATTACATTTCCCGCCGCACTTGCCGTCCGTTGCAAATCGATTAAAAAATATTTTGTTTATCGTTACGTTATCACGTCGCAAGTTGGGACGTTAGGTTATGATGTAATGACGTTAGAAACGGTATTTTCATTTGATAGACTGCAATGGAACAACTGCAAACTCGTCGCTTACCAGACACGTTACAGACAGTACAGAAAACAGGGATATGCCATGAGTAGCAAGTTTACATTGTCCGCAGAAGACGAAAGTATCGAAATATGGACAGACAATCTGCATTTACAGAAAAAAAACCAAAACAAAATAAAACCGTCTATGGTCATGAAAAAAGAGCCCAGTGCTAATCTGAGAGCTGAGCTTTAGTTTTCATGCGAAGGAGCGATATTTCAGCGCCGTAATAATGCAATAAATACATAAAGCGAGGGAATCTGTCGGCTTTCACGACGACGAGCCCAACACGGCCAAATAGAGTTGATGATAAATGGAACATCGGTATAAATGTGATTTGGAACGATGCTGTCAGAGGCTCTGTTCAACTCGGGAATATTGTTCATGTCCCGTTAAATAATCAGATCTAAAGGGTTTATTGGATTGCATTTCACACCAAACATGGGAATTTTTGGCTCATTTGGCATAACTGCCAAAGAGCCTACAGAATCATGAATTGTCCATTGTCCGTCATTGCCGTCGTCATCATAGTCGTTGTCCTCTGTGCATAGCTGAGCACACTATTCATAGAGACTTCATATCGTACACACATATGGACCTATGTCCCATCGCAAAACCATTATTCCCAAATTGGCAGCCATATTTGCTTTTATTGAATCATGAAGTGTCCGTCGTCGTCATTGTCATTGGAGTTGTCTGTTGTCTGTGCAGTCATCCTGAGCACACTATTGATCATAGAGACTTCATATCATACAAACATGCAC
>JBCAUI010113097.1:0-18758 GCA_038406195.1 Haplosyllis anthogorgicola
TCGAATTAAGGGCTTTTGAACTGAACTAGAATGATCCGGGACCAATTCAATAACCTAGTGTTATTCCAATGCAAATATTAAATCAAACCCGTCACTATCTATTTGAAATAAAAAGCCACTTCACGACAGATATTTTCATATTCCATGCATGCAGTCGAAATAGTGGAAATTTAGGTATGCAAGATTCTACACAAGATTTCCAGGTTTCTCGTGACTATGGAGTGAAGATTGGCCGTTATTTTTGAGTTGCTGACGATTTCACAAAATCCTGTGGGCTGCCAAAGCCACAGATGATATAATCTGTGCAAAGCCTTTTTCAAAACATAATTTGTACTTAAAGATGTTCTACGCAAATCGACAAAGTCGTTAAATGGAGATGCGTGAAACTAGCTTAAAACAGATGTTACACATTTGCTATCAAGATGTTACTAAAGGCTTTCATGACTCAGATGTATTTGGTTTAGATGGTAAGACAGCAGGGCCTTACCTTGACACGGAAAGACGAGGTTGTGGGGTCCTGCATGTCAAATTAGAATAAAACACAGGTATCCCTTTGATCTGTGAGATTCGGACAGGTGATTAGATCCTAACTTTGTTTTATTCATCAAGATATCTTCCTCGCATAGGAAGCAAACCAAGCAAGTAGATTAGACTATTATACTGGATGGAAAGTCCATGTGGATCAGGGTTAGAATCCAGATGATGGGATGGGAATTGTGAAAATCGAACTATTCGGGCTATTGCTTTGATCTTGGCGGAGAAAGGTTGTGTGAAAAGCGGAGACTGGTAGGTCTAGCTCATCACTGATAGTACATACCGAGGTTTAGTCAGGAATTTTGAAATCAGGTTAAGATTAAAGTATAGAGTCTATTTCAATACACGAAGCAATTGGGTATTATATATTTGAAATTTCGACAAGCTCATTTAGATTATAAATTTATTCACAGTCTAAGAAAATCCTAGATAACAAGGACATTTGCAACCTCCTTGGAAGTAAAATTCGTGTGTATGAAAAACAGAGATGGATGGAAGAAGACAGATGGAAAGATACAGATGAATAAAATGACTCAGAGTTGTATAGACAGAAAGTCCCCATTTACTACCCTGGAAACTAAGATTTATAAATCTGACAATTTATGGTTTCAAAATCCTAAAGAAGCCAAATAAAGCTATGAAAACATCTTGGAAGTGAAGGAGTGATTCAGACGGGAGGATTAGGAAATGATCCCTAAATATGCAAATGAGACTCCCTATCATACCCTAACAGGCACAGGGAGCTTACCCTCAAACCAAAGGCTATCTTTATCTGAAATTATCTCCAGTCGAGGAAATCATTACCAATGTAGGTCCCTCGTAATTGATTTTAACACTTTGTAGGAAATTTCAGTCGGAAATGATAACACCGTAATGTCTTGATGCAATTACTTTTCGGAAAAAAATTGGTTGAAATATGTGTTTTGAATATTGTATTACCGTTTTTTAAGTCTCAGTTGAAATCAAAATAACAACCATGCTGAAAGGGACTTAGATAATTTAATCAAACACCCACAACTTTAAAAGTAAATTCATAACTTGTAGACTTACTCAATAATTCATAGTCCAAAATTAATTGCGTGTACGCTGGCAATAGATCTAAGGTTGCAAAATCACACTAATGGCGCCATGCGTTCTCCGTACATTAGAAAATTATAATAGAAGGCATAAAATTTTAATTACCATAAAAGTGTTAATTATGTGTAAAAAATTCAAACCACGAAATCGATGCCACTTTTTCTTGAATCTCTGTCATGCAGTTCTGAACTGCCATGTTTATCTCATGGAAATATGCACGTGCATCAACAAGAAAATTGCTGGCGTTAATTTCAAATATAACCATGTTGATTTGCTTCGGCCTACAAGTGATTTCCACTTATTTTTAAATGTTTTACGATTCATGTAAAACTAAAATGACAGAATCTTTTTCGAATATTTAGTATCATTTACGATATCAAATGTTTATAATATATACTTTATCTCGTATACAGTCGCTTTCAGGTTAGACTTATATCAAATTACAAGAGTTTTCAATTGCACACGGCGAAGGTAATGATCAAGTCTTCGAAACAGTCAACGTTGTTATATGTCGATATTTCTACAAAAGCATCCAGATTCCAGTTTTGCACAGAACCACACACGCTTCGTACATACACGCATGCACGTGTAAAAGCTCACATCTTATCTATGCATTGATCCTTGAAATGCATTGTTGCGCATGCATTTAGGATCTTTTAGATCCCTTGCATGCACTCGTGGTCTTTTCATTCCCGCACATGCATTCAGAAGCACGCCCATATACTGGGGACACATGCATGCAGATCTCTGGCGACAATGTAAACGATTAATTTTGGTTTCTGATGGGAGTCCATAGGCAGATGTGACATACAAAGAGTGTATCTCTCGAAGGAAAAGAAGGAAGCTTGTCAATTGGGGATATGGGTCGCAAAGGCTTTTACAGAAAATGACACATGTATGGGATTGACCATGATGACTTATTCACATTTATGACAGGAGTAGCATCAACCAAGACCTCCAGAAGTTGACTTCTTGGATGCAGTGATTGGTTTTTATTGATGTCAAGTCATTTGGGCAAGTGCATACTTTAAGGTGTGTCAGTGCTGGAATAAATTTTGTAGACAATTGGAATCTCCATATCTATCTCTATATCTATCATAAGGAAGTTTTAACTTGGTGTTTATTCACGCAACAGCGAAATTGAATGTTAATTTTAATATAAGAGACGAAAAATTTCACTTTCTCAACCTCAATGCCAGTGATTACGCATGACGTGTGGTGACACAAATGAAAACAAGAAACAAAACGGGATTTTACGTCAAAAGGAGCTGGAGCGACTAATGTTTCTCTGACAACACTTCAACATCTTAATTCCAAGTGCATCATTTGTGTACATGCACATTTCATTGATTACGGATTGCAAAAAAAAAGGAATAGGTGGAGGCAAAAATCCTGTTTTCTTCCCGTGTTTTATCTTGCAGCATTTCCAGGATGATTCATACAGTGCTTAGTGAGGATCATAGCAATAACATCAACATCAAAGAATAGAAAACCTTTGGTACCTTTCAAAGACATTGTTACCTTTCGGGGAAATTGGGAAATGACCTCTTATGGGAGTTACACACGACCAATGGAACTTGGGAAATGTATACACTCAATTGAACATTGGACACAGTGACTGGAACATAGAGGGCCAATTCAGAGAATAATCAATTTGTTCAACAATTGATTGAGAAGTTTACTTTTGGCATTAAATGCGATGAGTTTTTGATGATTCATAGCTGTTATTGAAGTCCGTCTGATGAGAAAGATGTAAAGGAAAGAAAATGATGTTGGAAGGAATGGTCAAATTGATGTCATAGATCTTGAAAAATTATACATAGATTAATTTTTCGGCCCTAATTGAAACTGTTTTCACTTTTCAAAACTTAATCATAGTACGTCTAATATTTATAAAGTCAATATCCTAAAAAGCCAAATTGAATTTATCGTGGTACTGTTAACCGGACTTGTTAGCGAAATACTAAACTTTAATAAAGACGTCAAACATCATATGGAATATCTGTGTTGCATCTGGACAAAAAGAATAACAACTTCCGACAGAAAATTCAAGGTAAGGTACAAGCTGATGTATTGTCTTGATATAACATTTGAATTGTGCAGTCACGTAACGATTAATATAGTAGGGGTCTGATGGAACAATGGGACAGGTCTCAAACGTGTATCAATATCAGTTTAATTAAATCATGACGCGCTTCCAACTGGCTAAATGGTCTTCATTTTGTCTCTATGTAAATGCGTCGGATATAGATGTATGTCTATGCCATATTAATTGTTTCAAGATAATCAATTTAATGAGACATTGTCTCCATCTGCGTTACATACTTTTATACACATACATGCTGTCTATGGAGACCTTTAAAGAGCAGACTGTGCTTTTCGCGTGAACAGAAAATGATCATAATTTAGCCAGTTGCAAACATATGCGTAACTTTGAGAGTAAAGCAAACGAAAAATTACAGACGTTGCATCCAGAATAGCACGCAAAATAAAGACATATAGATCTTGAGAGGTAAATCTTTACCTGAAAAACATTTGTTTTTAATCCTGATGAAAGGTATATACAGCAATTAAAACGCAATGTGATCGATCAGTAGCTGCACCATTCTTCTAGCAGAGTTCACAAACACATCAGTGATTGATAATAACCGTAATGAACAGAACATACTGATCATTGTGATGATTTCGGGTTATGTCTTGATCATTATGGAGCATTAATCATAAATCTGGAGCAGATAATCCTTGATGGATGTACACTGTGTGAAGGTGTGGTACAAAGGGTAAGGTGAATGTGCAGAGTGAAAAGTAAATAATAACGTGCTTGTAGTAAGTGTTAATTTCTATCCCGTGGAGCAGTTACTTAAATTGGTACTGAAGGAGATGTGCTCAACTTTAAATGTGTCAAACTGAGAATTCAGTAATAGAAAAATCAGTATTTTATATTCTTGAAATTAAGATATAGGGGTTTTTTTTCAACATTTAATTCATCGAATAGTAAACATTAAACATCTGGATCCTTCTACAAATGTATAAATCCAGTTTGTGATTTTCTGTATCGCAGCTGCGCACATGTTGCAAGAAGAAGGTAAAAAACAGATATTAGAAAACTCACGGGAAATAAACATATTGTGGAATGATCAGTAGAAATCGTTATCATTCGAACCACAGAAACCCATCAGAATATACAAGCCCCTAACAAACTCTACCCCTCCTCTGAGCACCCTTACCTGCCAATTTTACCACATTTCGGCGAAGATCAAAGGGTTGAGGGGATCCAGAGATCAAAATGCATCGCCCTCTTGGTACAAGTGCTGTGATGTGGATGTTCATGAAGTTATGTTGGTTCAGAGGTTTGTATTGCAAACTTCTTGGATGGTTGAAGGGTCGTCTGTGATTTAGATGCAAGCTCTCCTTTGAATTCACGAGGTTGTTTGTTTTGCTTACTGTAAAGTTGACTTACACATCGATTTTTTTTTTCATTTGATTTTTATGACAGTACGATCTTACTTTCACAAATCCTACTGTTATCTGTAAACCACTATCACAGACGGTATGTGGGACTATTACCGTCTGTGCCACTATGTAAGTTGTTGTAAGCAATGTGTCAAGCATGACACAAGAAAATGTTTACATAAAAATGTGAAAAACATGATTATCGCGTGAAAATAACGTCGAAATAAAAGGCAATTAGGAGTAAAACTTGAAGTTAAATTTGTATTTATTGTGATGTTCTGATTGAAAGATCAACGCGTTTTGCGCTGTCTACTTGAAAAGTACCAGATGATAGAAGACTGATGAAATATTCAAGATCGTATCTCAAAAGTTGCTTCATATATCCTTACAAATTTACATGAAAGTCGTTTCATGTGTTATGCACTAGAATGTGGTCATAAAACTCATGTATGCAATTATATTTGTTATGTAAAGGTATTTCATAGATAAGGCATATCATGGTAATGGTTTTGTATTGTTTGCATATTCGGGGGTACTTAACATATGGTGTTGTAGTCTTTTGGTATCTGAAAGATGCCCGAAAGACCGATCTCTGTGGCTGTGTATGGATTGATCACGATTATTTTCTCTCCTTTTTGGACTTTGCGACATTTTTAGATACTGACGGTTACTGTTTCTGTCCTATGTAAATTTTAAGTTCATTGTTTAACTTAAATGGATACATTCTTCAATAATTATTTGAGAAACGAGTGCATGGAAAAGATGCAGACTGCCTCACGTCTAACGAAATTTATGATATGTCGGCCATTTACAAACGGTTTGTACAGGAAGTACCAACTGTCACTCTCATGTTTCAGAGTAATGATTAGCAAGGGGCTCGAGCTAATTAAACTGATCGTTAATTAGTGTGTGAACAGCTTCTTCTTGAGAGTGGATTCTTTACATTGACCAGTGTGTGCATAGATGAACCCACAGGTCAGTAGGTGCAGTTGATATGAATTCATGCTTCATAAAACATACGCACATTAGATAAAACATATTTCGGATGTAAATTTATCTTATGCTGAGAACTTAGAATCCCATAGGTAGGCACTTCAGTTACTCTTTTATGACTTGAAAGACACCTTTTAGCCAAAATTGTTGAGTTATTGACATGATATCTGAAAACTTAAAAACGTGGAGATAACTTACTGTTATACTTTTATCTATTTCTTAAGCACTAAAGATTTCAAAAGGATAGCTTACTTTGATAGTGACTTCACTCTACGCAAATTAGTAACTGTACGTTAATAAATACTCGTTCCTATTCATTAAAGCTGCGTGAAATGACTCCATCTGCTTTCGTTTCTATTCGCATCAGGGATCGAACCACAATAAGTCCATAAAAGACCGTAAATGTATTGGTTTGCAGGAATATGCGAGCATCGCATGAGTATGCGAAATAAAGACATTAATCACCGTGAGCTTTAAAACAATCAACTTGTTGAGTCAGAGAGACCAAAAAAGGAATCTGAATGCAATAATAGTAAATCAGCATTTATTTATGCTCGAAAACCACTTTGAACTTTTGCCGACTACGTGATAGTAAATATAATTCATAAATCTATCAAAGGGAGCATGTTTGAGATTAAGTGACTCCTCTTGCTTTGATCGTAAAAATGTGTGATCACTCGCGAACACCAGAGCGATTCATGGTCATGTATTATTGGCGGCGATCATGAGATGGGTGTATAAATTGCAAATTGAGACGATAAAGATGCGGTGGATATGATAATTTTCAAGACTTTGATTTCGTAATGTGAATCAGTTGTGTGTGTGTTCGGTTGAGCTGTCAGTCTGCTAACTTGTCCGTCTGTTTGTCACCTTTCTCGGATTTTTGTGAACGTCTGTTTCCTTTCTGTGCCGCCTGAATTTTATCAGATCATGAAATCACTATCGGAAGTTTCACAGCCCGTAACAATTGAATTAAATAAGCTCAGCATGAAATTCAATTGTTGCGTGTCGCTGAACTTTTAATAATAATTTCATGTACGGGGACGGCTGTCTGTTGCAAACTGAACCCTGTTATTTTAGCATGATAAATAATAAAGGTTTTCCTTGATTCGTACTCTAATTGGCTAATTTTGTCGTGATACTGTGTCAGTGCATATAAATTGACACCGTGATTTGTCCCCATGTCCAGTCGTACACGTCTTATCACATAACTCAATGCAATCGGCGTCTAGTTTGTACAAAAACTGCACCTCTTACTCATAGCAAACAGTCTGACACCTTAGCCGACAAAAACTGTTGACGGGCCACCAACCATTAGCAACGTTGACGTAGGAACAAACATTGCTGATTGATCATTTAATTACAAAATTAGTTCTTTATTTTTTCTTGGATTACACTTTGCGGCACCCTGTCACTCGTGCTGATCCATTGAACGGCACAAGAATCACGGGGTTTGCTTTCAAAACCAATTTCGTCAATTTGCCGGGTGTTTGCCGACCAAACAGAAAACTGGCGGTAATTTGGAGTGGAGGCAAATCCTTAAGTGTATGTGTGATGGCTTTTTGAGATTCTCCGATCAAAGATTGAGCATGATTGGTGTGTTTGGCCGGACTATTTGAGCTGGATTCTAGTTACCTTTGATGTTGGCTTCTATTTCACCGAATGTCTTTTTTGGGGGGGGTTAAGAAATTCTTGGATTTAGGCAGTCTGTCGAATTCCATTTTCAGATAATAAATCTAAATTATGGTAAATTACCGCATGAATAAATATATAATAAAGGTTTTTCATGTTTTCTTTGACTGCCAAATTAGACAACTTGCAAAGAGCTTATCCATGTATTCGAGTTTGTGATTTCCCACTGTTATTAATTGTCCCATATCGTTTCATAAAAAGTGAAATATCAATCATATGTCACTTTTCATTCACTACTATCAATAGATAAAAACTATTTACCACTTTCTCTTTTTTACTGAAGAATTTACTCCGAATTGATGTTTTATAACCTAATGGCCTGGACATATTTTAATCTCCACAATTTGGTCAAAGCGATTGCCTTTTATGAAAGCAATAGATAACGATTATATAATGCAGAGGTGGATCCATTATCTTCTATTGTTTTGCAGATGATCTTTCAATTATACGGAGAAATTGTATTGTTAAAAACGATGCATTTGTTATTTGTCTGCATAGGTTGCACCATTTCTTAGAGTCCTGCATAGGTTGCACCATTTCTTAGAGTCCTGCATAGGTTGCACCATTTCTAAGAGTCCTGCATAAGTTGCGCCATTTCCTATCATAGGCATTTGCCTGCTTTACAACGTGTCCCAACGATCCTACAATAACGTAATGGTCAATACTGTCTTCAAATGAAGTGAAATGAAAGGAACGTAACAATCAGAAGAATTCTGATACCGTAATTTGACGCAATACGCATACACGGTGTCAAAGTGACATAAACATCTAGTTCAAGTAGCCAGGACAGTTACAAGAATACAGGTAATTTACAGGTACTCCAAGCCTTTGAAGTTTGTCGAAGTTACTCCAAACTTGGCATAAGAGCGGCAAAGATAACCCATGTTCAAAGCTAAAGGACAGCTGTTGTTTGTTGACTCTCTTATGGAGTGGATTATAATCTTGTAAAACAAGAAGAAGAAAAGCGATGTAGTGAAAGTGTAAAATCTAAGACCCAAAATGATTGCCAAAAAGCAATGCAAAGTAAAATTTAGCTACGTAATGACGTCATAAGACAATGTCTGCTTCTTAGTGTCCGCTGTTCTGTTATTTCATAATTTTAAGGTACTGTTGCTCTTCAGTTCCCTTTTGAGAAAGGAAATGTACAACCAAAAACGTTAACAGGGACCCCTTGTAGTGAAAATACAAGGTTAAAACGTAATCCGGTTTCTCTATGAAGGCTCCAAAAGGCCCTCAAAAAATTTCACGTAACATTATGTATTGATGAAAGTTAACCGTACTTTTACATTTCGCCGAAAAGTGCAACTGTATTTTCCAGTGTTTCGACAAAACAAATATGGGTTGTTTTATTAAATGAAATATTGACAGATTTTAGAGGAAACAAGATTAAAGTTTATTGGGTGGGGAAGCTGGGACTTGGGGTACATAGCCACAGGGCAAAAATTGATGAAATTTAGAAGAATTAGAACTGTAATTATTTCATCAGCCGAGTCATCGATGGTTTTCTGTGAATTTAAGGATAAAGGTCGAAAGGGTCAGCCAGAAGTATTTCGGGGAGGATCCAGGATTTTGAAAGCAGTTATTTTAAAGGATGAGTTAATTGTCAGAGAAAAATCAGGGAAGCCACAATTATGAAGCCTAAAATAATATAGATATTTCAGTCTTTTTAAATTGAACTAATTTTATTTTCCATAGGTACTTGATCAGGACTTTGATTTGACAAGACATTCCCCCTAAAATTTAAAAGACCCGCTGTCTGAATCTGAAGCAAATGCCAATATTAAGCCGTAGCCGATCTTTGAAAACAATGGCTTTCAGCTGGGTAATTAGAACTGCTGACCTCCATAATTACCCAAAACAATTCCATTAGCAAACTCAAGTCCGGATTAAATAACAATGGAGGGGGATTTAAGTTGAAAAAATGATCTCTCCAAAATCTGATGAGGCTGAAGCATTCATTTTGATTTTTATTAGACACTGGCTGCCTTTGAAGTTTGAGAGTCTTTTTGTGTTCCGAGGGATTTGTTCCAAGTTTGGTCAGCGTGGTCAGTAATATGAAAAATTCATCAATGGAATTATAAAGAATCTTTTTAAATATTAAATCAGATTATTTCCTAATCCACAAGACGCTTTTAGGAACCCTTTGTAAAAAGTATATTAGTTTTTCAATCACGGACCTTAAAGGCTGTTATCAAATAGTCCTTTTTAGTGGTCACTTTTTTCTATTTCAAAGAGGTGCCTCACAGCCTCGTCAAGATTTCAAATGACATTGACACAAAAGAATACTCCAAGATAAGAATGACAAGTGAGACTAAAATGTTTTTCATGTTAAGCATAACTGCGAAGTACAGTAAATTATTACAAAAATGAAAAAAAAAATTTCTTTGAGCTTATTCAAAATTACATGTATGTACTTGTTACACAAACAGTGGAAAAGGGTATTACTGAAACAGACTGACCCTTCCTTTATTTCATGAAATTAAATACCTTATGTGAAGCTAAAAGCGTGACATGTTGGAACCTAATTTTACAAGTCACTGTCTCTGCCCGATGATTGTGTCTCGGACAAATGGCCATTGTTAATCAAAGGATTAAAATCTGGCTACAATTGTTACGAGAAACCCGATAGAAAAACGGACACTGGTCGACAGCTGGCAAAATAACACGGCAAAGTAATCACAAAACTAGCCACTGTCCAAAGGGTTACTATGGAAATAATAGCATTAAGGCATTGGACAATAAGTGATGATTTTGTTGCAATAGGAGAGGTCATTGATTTTAGGGGAATGAAGGGAATTAACGAAGACAACTCTTTGATTAGTCATTTTGCTCTTTAACTTGGGAAAGAACCGAAATTATGGGTCTTATTTTTAGAACGCATGATATTTTGTTTAGAGTCGTAATTTAGATGATCATACATTGAAATAATTTTCGTGCTTTAAAGCAGAACAATATTCCCGCGTGACTGACAAACTTTCATTATATGTTCTGAAATATTTTACTTGAAAGGCACAAAAAGCATTCAGAGTACTCACATATTTTATGTAATAATCTAAACAATACTTTATTTCATTTTATTGGACCTGTTTTTACATTAACCTATTTGCAGCACAAACCAAGATATTTATTACATATCTATTTATATAATCTCTAAAATGACCGATTTATAAAGCTGAATTTTTAGACACAATATTTAGCAAGCTGTGACTCAATACTTTTCAACACGAAGTTCTGATGATGACACAGACTACCCGTAATTTGAGAGACGCCCTCCTTACTTTGACTCTTCACTGCTTATTTGATGCAGTGTTAATGTTTTCAGCTGCAGTTTTACGAGGTGTGGATTATTAATTTGTTCGCAAGGGCCTTTACGACCATAAAGGGATGCATGCGAGACAGGCATGAATAGATCCGATAAAAACGCTTTGAAACTGCAATAAAAATTGTGCAATATTGATGACAATTGCTGAAGTTTACCTGTTTGACCCATGAAATTTTCAGTAATTTTTTGGTGCTTTTGGAATTGATTACCGAAACTGTCGGAAAGTGGAAGGTGAATCAGTTCGGATTTATTTAAACATTGAACATTAGCAGCATGTAAGAGAGCTTTAAAATTGTTACAATCTCTTCTCTTCGTATTTGTGAAGGAAAGAAATAACGTATTGATTTATATGAACGTACACAAAGGAGAAATGGAGTCGCTATACATAAATATACAGGGACTCTCAATGAAGGATGATTACAACAACACTTCTAAACTTTCATGGAGCGGTCAGCCCGAGAATTATAATTATGACGTCACTTTTTCCAAGGTACGTAAACGATTGCGAGAAATGATTAAATGGTCGTATTCAAGTTATATATGCTTTCAAGTACTTGTCAAATAAATACAAGGATATTTTATTGTTCCACTTGGAGAACTTTGCTATAATCTCTGTTGCTGCTTTATGTCGCGAATATTGACAGAGACGTTTTAATCTATGGTTGAAATCCTCTTCGTTTCTATTTTGGTAACTTTATTTCAGGAAGCCTTACATGAAAGCCTTATACATGTAAAGAAATGTATGAAGAGCATTTGCTGAGTTGTGATAACGACTATTTTAACTCGCCTAACGTAAAGACAAAACCAGGCATTCAGTGAAATATTACGTTCAAATTCTTTGGAGTGGTGTTGATGAGGTTGCATCACTGATGTTCATATGTCAGAGACTCCCTGGTTAGAAATACTTCATTAAATCTACTGACTTGAAAATTGATTTCACAGTGAATTGTTATGTTTATAAGCATGAAGATAGGATCCTTCTGTATGAACTTTCAAATAATATTGTGCCAACAGCTTCCTCGATTCGATATTGAGAACGAATTTGGCCGGTTTAGCTACATGTAAACTGGAAATTGCTAAAACAGATGTTAGTATATTTCGTAATCTAAATCTAGCCATTGAGCAGCTGTCAATCAGAGATAGACAGTTGTCAATCTCGCTTTGGTAATCATAGCTCCAATACCTGTAATTCCGTAGCGTCTCTGTACTGGGACAACCCACATGAATGATTTTTACACACACATGAGAGCTAGCCAAAACAAAGTTATGTCTCTCGTGACAATATGGAGATATCTGTATTGATGTACGAGCGAAATCCATTCAAACATCGTGTTTGCAAGAAGCAATTCTCCTTGTATGTTATTCAGGCCATTGTTGTTCAACCTTGGAACGCACAGAACCACTTTTGTGTTTGTTGTTTTCATTTTCTTTACCAGATTTGATTCTTGTAATGACCACAGTAGAGTTTGTAGGAGACTGAAGAATGGGGATGAAAACGCGTTTTAGAGTGAACACTGTTTCAACTACACCTTTCTTTCGGGTGAGAAGGTGGGACCTCATTCAGGTCCGCTAGAATTAATTGTGAAGTAAATGTTATACGAGTGTGTGCTATCCACATGTGCCAAATTGTGTAATTTTCATCAACCACCATGGCTTAACGCAACTTGTATTAATTCGTGCGCTGTTCGTCAGATATTGTTTAAGCGATACATCACAGAGACAATAGTTACCTGGGTGTTTTTCAAGGATGTTTGTTGTTGTCATAAATGACACATAAGTTGGAATGATCTCCCTGGTTTCTACCGGTAGCCTTCCAAATTCCGCCTCACTTTTTGTTTACAATCGGTAACAGCGATAATTCATATGTCATGTTGAAAGTTTGAAGCCTTTTTGGAGCTTAATACAGCATGAAATTTGTTTCTGACTTCATTCACAGACGACCATGGTATTTGTATTTGACATTACCTCTGCTATAGACTTGTCAAAATGGTATCATTTCAATCAAAGAATAAAAACCCTTCAGGAATATTGTCGCTATCTAGAGTCAGATACAAAACTATTAAATTTAGTCAAAATATTTAGAATATTTTACTGTTACATTTTATGTGGGAAGACTAGATGTTGCTTTGTAATTTTTGGTGACAACTTTCTGAGTCTGCTGAACAATGTGTATAACATGATGTAAAAGTCAGGAAAAGGTAAAAAATTAGAATTGGGCAAATTGTCAATGGGAAATTCACGAAATACTACGATTCTATTTATGTTCTAATGTTTTGTACAATTTTGAAATTTTGTGATTAGATTTGCAAAGATTACCTCACTCGATCTGTAAGACATTGCCAACAAATTCATATCAGGAGTCCTGAATGCGATTCTTACCTTCATTCATTGTTGCCAGTTTACAAAAATAACCTTCTGAATATTTGGCGTACTACGTATCATTTACTTGTATAGAAACTGATGCACAGACATAGACTATGAATATTTAAATCTGATGAATGACGTCTTGTTTATCTTTGACGCACTGTTCTGTAGCTCTGGTTATTTTGGTAAAGTCAGCTTTGATACAGTGGTTGACCGCCTGAGTGTGAAAGTTTCACCTGAACAGGTAAACCTGTCGGCCTTTCTTTGATCTTCTCAACTAAACACAAGTAGCATCATCAACAATTATCTGTGCTGCGATGCCATGAGACCTCGGACAACAAAATTTCAACTGACATAATATGGTGAAATGATGAAGTACAACTGTTCTTGACTTGCGTTGGAATTTGTGAATGGAATACTGAGTGGCGTAAATTTGTTATGTTAAGAGTTTCAAAAAACAAAGGCTACTGTAAAGGAAGAATACAGAAATAGGGGCGTGGGATTTCATCTGTATATTTAGATTCTGACAGTTAACTTGTAGAGTTTTGTTGCCATGTGCGCTCAAAGTATGCATTTTAGGGAGTGTAAGTACACTCATGCGTAGGTTTGGAAATGAACCGCCCATGTTGAATAACAAAAATTTTGTACATTCATTTCTACACTCGGGGAGGTCAAAATGTATTAAAAGTAAACAAACTTTAAATGATGATAAGGCAGTATCGTGCAAAAAATGACGCACGAAAATATTGCTGTGTATCGGAATTTGGACTCATTGTTATGTTTTCTTATCTCCGAAAAGGCTTATTGATGCTTCAAGTTGCATAATTAGAATTTTTTGTAAAGATCAACTTTGACACATTACAGTTCAAGAGAGTATGTACCGGACAGGATGTATTATCTTATTTCAGTGGTGGATTCATAATTCTGAATTGTCCATTAATTTGAAGAGAATTCAATGGCGGTGCCTTTGATTCTGATCTAGTTACTCAAATAGTTTGATTTATTATTGGCAATAATCTATCACTAAGTAATCCGTTGTACTTTTTATGCAATAAGTATACAACTTCCACTGAATCCGGGTTTGTCGTACAGGATTTTATCTTCGAAAAGTGGACAAGACGTAAAAAGACGAAACGTACCAAAGTGTTTAAGTACAGTCACTCAAAACAAAGTCATGCAAAGTCTTTAATGTTGATAAGGGCACAAAAGTGTGTATTGATTGACTTTTCATTGAGCATCATTTTGTTTACTAGAAATTGTAACAGGATTTCAGATAAGAACAAACTTATTGATACTTTGACAGACACCTGAAGTACAACAACTGTTACAGTGATAACTTTAGTAATAATTACTAGCTGGGTGGATAGGTGGTAAAGGATTTATCAACTTTGTGAAAAAGTATCTACTTTAAATTTAATGAATTTTAATCTAGATGATCATTCAATGTAGTTACATAGCAACACTCTATAAGATATATCGGTTACTGACTGGACATAAAGTACTAATCCTAAATACGGCAGACTTCTTGGCTAGTGTTTGAATGGGTATGTATTAATTTGAAGTATGGGATTAAGTGTCGAATACCTTCTCAACAGTCGTTTAATAAGATACGACTAATTGCGCTATTATTCGTTGCTGATTATGAAGGCACCACTTATGTTTACTTATGCCCATATAAGACTTATTATTTTGACATATTTTTAATTACACTTGTATGTACTTTGTGGGCATAACTCACCACATAATTACTTCATAACTTTCCCGGAAAGCAAAGGCGTTAAGATCCCAACTAACTCAACTGTACATACATAGGATACAGATACGATACTGATTAGTATGAACTAATTTTCATTTCTAAACTATCATAAACGTACAAGGATATATAGCTTTATGATTCTGAAAATTTATTTTTCTTGTCTAGGTTGCACCTGTTGACTCGCAACTTTGTTGTGTACCGCTAGTATCTTTTAATGGATTTGTAACCCAATTTGGATAAAAAAGTTAAACTGTTTTGAGACTTTTCACTGGAAATAGTTCGATTTGTTTTGGGGAATCTCTCCCAGGGCTCATAAAAAGTACATTGATAACAACAAATCACATGTACACGCAGATGTGTGTATAAAGGCCTGAGACACATGTTTTTGGTTTTAGAAATACCACAAACGGTCTTACACACCACATTCACTGGATCCGATTTCTCACTGATTTGGTAAAACCAGACATTAACTGAGAAAAATTCCAATGAAAAGAGATAAAAGTGTGCGAGGAGATCAAGTGTTGCTTTATAGATTTTGTTGCACATTGTCGGAGACAGTTGGTTTTTTTGCTCGTGGCTCTTGCTTTTTGCGGAGAAGATTGTTCCGATTTGTTGACAGCCTGTAACACTCGGCTTACACATATGTTTGCTGGATACATGCAGAAACAGACCATGGCAATGTGCACATAAAACAGATTTACTCCAAGGAAATAATTTGGCGTGCATACTTGTTTGGATATATGTAATACTTTATATACTTTGGATTAAAAAACAAACAACTTGATATGTTCAAAAGATATTGATTGCAAGGATAAATTAATACGGACAAATTTGGTCACGGAAAAGGTGTCATAATGGGAGGACATTTAACGTGTGTCAAGGAGTATGCACATAAAGGTGCCCACGACAAGCTGGAATACAATAAAAACACAATGAAGTATGGGCCTAACAACTGTGCTGTTCTGGTATGTGACATTTAATTTCCAATAATGATCGAGTCTTGACGGTCAGTGCGTGTGTGTGTGTGTGAGCGCGCGTGTAAGATCTCGATAATGAATTATTTTCGGTGTTAATGAGCTCCACTTTTTCCAACCGACAGTCGAAAAAATTATTTTTCCTTAGTCCTCGGCCAACAAATGGTATGGCTGACTCATCACTTCAATTGTCATTCCATGATTTCACCTATTATTCATTTCCGAAGCGTATCTATCGAAGTCTTATTGTACGTAAAGCCTCATTGAAGCTTGACTAGATCCACCTAAACACGCTTTAACTAACCCTAAAGGGACTTATTTGATCACAATACATCCCTACCCTCTTCAGAAGCTGTATCTCACTCCTCAAGATAACTACATTTTCTCCAAGACACTTGCTGGTAATTTACTTGATCGAGTTTTCATTGGACCAGAATTGCAAGTCTATTGATTGCTGTTCATAGTCAATCGCAATTCATTAGTTAAATATGTATGTTGTATTGAGACAGAACTGAGGCTGGTCATTATGCTCTGAAGTACTCATAGTCTAGTCCCTCGAGGTGATGTACTCTGTTGTGGAGGATCCAGATGAATTAGAATTTTGCAATACTCTTTCCCGACAGCATTTGACGAACAGGAAAATGTACCGGCACACAGCGGTATGAAGGCAAGTTGGTGTCGTAAAATTTCGAAGGAGAAAATTCCTTTATCATGGGTGTTGATTATTTGAATTTGGGAATGGTAAATTGTTCCTATGATCCAAACTAAATGTAGACACGCACTTAGAGCTTTCAATAAACAATGACAGTTACGCATGAGAAAACAAGAAAACGTCATCATTTTAACAACTAACAATGAAAGATTCACTTTGTGATTTATTCGCACCATTCCATCGAATTCTGACGTGTTAGCAACTGGATCCTTCACTCGAGTCCAACTTGTGACATGGCGGATCTGCGTGCTTTTGGCATTGAGTGGAGCGATCAGGCGCACATGAACATTTATGAAAAGCCAATGGACCCTTCAGACTCTCCCCCCTCCCCTTAGTGATCCCATGGATTCCTGGAGAAACACTTTGAGCATGCAGCAATGCTAGGGGAACGAGGGGAAATGGGCAATTTTCCGATAATTTTGAAGCACAGTAAAGAGACCTTGATTCAAGCTTTAGAGACTCATCCCCCATATGATTGTACTCAATTGCAAAATTGGTGTTCATCAAATTCTCTCGAAGCAATGGGATTTTAAGCTGCTCCATTGAATGGGAAATTCCCTGTTTGTATATTTTATATATTTTGTTTCGTCACTGGATGTACACGTCAATTGAGATGGCTACTTGAAAAATACACGTTCATTGATTAACGAGGATTCTTCTTTAAAAACGTGTGCTTTAATTTGGATGCTGACTTTCACTATATTGGACTAACAATAGGGATTGTAAATATTTCATCGTCTCGAAAAGGTTAGTCTTAAATTTTGTAATTTTTTTCCTTCAGTACTCAACTTTAGATGTGCAAAATGTATCTTTCGCGTGAAATTGTAGGACTGTCATTGGCAGAAAATATGTTCTTGATACTTTATACTCTCTTAAACATATACAACGATGTTTCTTTATATGGCTTCAGGGAATAACTTGTATTAGTTTACCAAATTTGTATTACCATATGGGCACACAATGAAGTTTAGTTAACTGCAACTAATTAGTGCATCATTAACATTAAATTGCAGAGTTCACCGAGGTGGCATGGTCTTTATCATTTGTCAAAATTTCCAATTAAAATTTTCTTCCAAAAAGATGGGTTTTTTTTCAATTTCAATGCATTTTGTCACACATGCCATATCAGTATGTCCTCAAAATATACATCTTGTACGACGAAAATAGATGGTAAGAACACATTACTCATATATATGGTAAAGAAAGCAAAGAAAGGATTATTTCCATTAAAAAGCATTGCAAGTTGTTCTTCCAAAATCAACTGACTGCATTGCTACATAGACAACACATCCCTGCTCTTTGTCTCAGAGTGATCCCAATATGAATCTAGATTTTTAGATTGCTTTTGGAGCCCCAGGGCCTTACGTTTTAATAGTTTTATTGATCGCGCCTTGCAGTGTCTGATCATGTGTTAATGAAGTTTGGTACTCCTTATGTGGATAGTTTCTACAACCGGTCTTCAATATGTACTCGCAAGATCTTTCAGCTGTTTTCTTTGCAAAACTTTTTAATCCCTTGTTATCTTTTCCTTTTTGCTGCTATATTGTGATATATTTACAAATACACATACCCTTATTTTTCTATTTAGCCTAAAAATTGCTGAGGAAAGTTAACAATCGACATTTGGTGTAATTTCGTCTGTATACGAAATGTTATCATTCAAACAAGTACTACGTGTTGCCCTCTGTTGTGTGCATGTTATTGGTTCTTTATTGGCAAATTAAGTTAACGCTCAAACTAAAATTTCAGACAGCCAGTTGAACAGACAGACACACGGACAAACTGACAGCTACGCGTACAGTTGTCCCCGGATATATCGATATTTTTGGTGCGGTAAAATAGCATCGATATAAGTGGGATATCGATATAAGCAGAACAATT
>JBCAUI010113208.1:0-18756 GCA_038406195.1 Haplosyllis anthogorgicola
GGGAGACCATTAATAGTTATGTTTATTTCTTTCTGTTCATGCCATTTTATTAAGTTCTATCTGATGTAAGTATTTCCACATTTCTTTTAGCAACTGATATCATTTATTTAAATTAATTTATGATTTTTCTCAGTTTCTATTACAATTCAGTTTCATTGGGTTGAGTAGTGGGATTTTATACACTAAAAAGGTACCAGTATTTAAATGATAAAAGTGTGGTGTTTCATCATGAACATTTGTACATGTATCAAAATAAAGCTGTTCTTTTGAGATTTATACTTACGTGAGTGTTAAGATGAGTTTTTCTTCAGCTGATACACTAAATCTGTAGTTTGTACCAATGTCAGCCAGTAGATGCGCCATTTCCAATAATTTTATCAAATTTTTTCCTTGACATCCGATACTGGTCAAAGAAAGTGTCAGAGTACTTCCAAAAATCAGGATAATGAACAAAAAATTCGCCTTTCTGGATTCAGTTTTCATTTAAAGGATGCATCCATATTGTTCTGTCCACTTGATATTGTAAAATGAAAATAAATAACAAAAAATGCCGTCTTCTTAGCCTTTCCAGTGCATTTAAATGACAAGGCATCTTTATTTTCAGTCAATTTTTGGCTCCAGGAAGCAGACGATAATTACAGAAATAACTAAATATATCAACAATGCAGCAGAAATTGATCAATACCTGTTCATACAATGCAAAACGCAACGCAAAAAATGGGTCCGCAACCCATTTGCTTGTGGCAACGCTAGCGGCAAAGCAAAACGAAACGCTTGGTGTGGCCGCACCCTTAGTAGTTCAAAATCTTTTTGCACATCCTTGGATCCTTGTTGTAGTTGCTGGAATTGAGTGTCGAAGGAAGAGGAGGTCAGTGGAGTGATCCGGTGAATCTGGATACTGAAGGAACGGATGTGCGAGTTGTAGAACATAGAAATTCCAGATCGACACTCATCGTCCAAATCAGAAGAATAACTTCTGTGCAGAAACAGGTCTGTAGTAAAGTGTAAAACAGATCGCATTCGACATATAGTTTCGGATGAAGTGCCACTTTAATTCCATGAAGTGGTTTTGGTTATAGATCGTTGTTTTGAAGAGAGCACAGGATGCAAAGAATGTAAAACGAGGCAAAATATTTCAGATCACTATCTCTGGACAACTTGTGGTGTCAAATCGACTTTCCCAACACTTAGAGGTGAAGCTTGCGTCAGAGAAGTCGGGTAGCAAAGATCCTGCACCAACTGCTCTTCCTGCTTATGAAGCGATGCCATCCTATGTTACAGAACATAATACATCAAGAGCTATAAAGGTTTGTGTATGGTTACGGTTAATTGGTAGCTAAACGTTAAGTTCATACACGCAGTATGGCATTGCCTTGACAAAATCCTAAACTACATGCATTACAGGTCAAACTGATGGGTGTAAAGGCGCAGTGGTCACAAGACATTCCCGTGGGAGGAGATAAAATGAAGGATACTAGACTTCTTAAGGTATACCTCAGATACATGTACATGTATGATAAATAATATAACCATAACATAGAAAACTACCCCACTTGCTTGTCATACGAATTGTCTTTGTGTTCATCAAGGCTTAAAAGGAAAATACATTTACAGATTCCACTGACTGATCGAGGTAGTTTCATCCATGTCTGGTGTCACATTTTCTGTCAACATCAAAAGGGAATTCCACAAATTCTGGTAGGTACAATCTAGACATGTACGTGGGGTTATCTGAACATCGTCGGGCAAGTGGATATTTTACTTTTATTTATTTTTACCAACTTTTTGTTTTTGATTAATTACGTTTGGATACAGAAATTTTGCAACTAATGTAGCCAAACAATTTAATCAGATACATGTCAAAATACATGGTGAGATGTAGTGTTGAATAAGGTAAAATGTGTGCATGGTTTTTGATTTATGATTTTCCCGCCAGAAATCAATCGATCAAAGGTTTTAAATCGTTGTGGTGTGGCATGTTTTTAATTTCCGAACGTCCCCAAACAGTTCCTGCCTGTAGAAGTGCATCATGTTTGGCGTTAAAGACAAGTCAATTTGTCTCAGTATGGGTAAAAATGCACACAACTTTTCAACCCTGGAAGAGAAAATCTGTCCAATTAGAAAAACTTCACGGTCAGTAGCTTAAGCTCGAGTACAAGAGGACCTTACTTTTACAACCTCTTTTGAGCGACATTCCTTTCATACACAACACGTTTTGGGCAAAATATACTGGTAACAAGTTTGTGTAATATTACCTACTTTGAGCGACACTCTCTGCTTTAGACACTTTCGTGTCGTTCAAAATAGGCCCTATTGTAGTGGATTTTGTTAGTGTTATACTTGTCTGCGGCTAACAGTATGCGAACTTGCCAATGAGGTCACGCCTTCCGTCAAGGTAGATGTAGATTGGTGGCAAGGAAGTTCGTACCCGGCATACGAATTTATTTTTGGAATAATTTCTTACGTGCGTCTTCTTTCACATTGGAAATGTCGAATTCATTGCGTTTCATGGTCTTGTTATGCAATCCTAGTTCCAACCAATTTTGACATTTTATTTATGATTTTAAACAACATTCAGAATAAAAAGAGTAAATTCAGCACTGCGACTCAAAAAGTGGTAAGATTTTGCGTATTAATTGGGACTCCTTATTTTGGATTTGGATGTGGCAATTTAACCTTAAGACGACTGTCAGTTTGACTTTCTAATTTTTTTCAAAACTTATTCTGATTTATTTGCTTTTCATTCATGGATCATTGCCAGCACTCTAATAAAATAAAGCCCAAGCAATTTTAATTGCCGTTCATCTGTCGTAAAACTCTTGTATACTCTATTTTGCTTTATCAGAACCAAATTTTATCGGAAGGCATAATTTTGTCTTTGTACACGCACAACACAGTGCAACTTGTGTGCGAAAATGACAACAAAACAATATAAGAAAAGCCGAGGTTAACAAGTATGTGTAAATGTACATGTTTTGGAATGGTGACGGTTGTTCGTGAAATACAATTAAAAAAGTACAATTTTAATATGCCAGTTCACATTGACCTTGATTCGAAATACAAGAGAATGTGGTTCTTTTATTTGAATTTTCAAGATTGCTTTACCAACCATACAAATATATCAGTATGTACATGTCTGAAAACTGAGCTCAGGTCCATTTCTTATGCTGGTAATCAACATTTTGAGTAACAATTTACCAAACACTTTTTACTAATCGTTACACTAATTTATTTTTCATAAAGTAACAAACTTTTTAGCGACACATCTCTCTCTAATGTGTATGTACATTCACTGAGTAAGGAAGGAAAATACATGGCGGCTTCCTTGACTTGAACTGCTTTGTATGTTTTTGCTCTTTAATATACACGGTGTAACACTGAGATTGTACTCTGTGCATTTTCTATTGATGTCGTTTGATATTGTTGCTAGTGACATGTAAGGCTTTTTATTTAATTGTTTGAATTACATTTCCGCCGCACTTTGAAATCGGGATTTCAACAACAAAAAAAATCATTTGAGGTTGAAACATGATGTGCATGACAAGAGTTTTCCATCGTAATGAGTTTTGTCATGAGATGTTCAGGAAACTTTAAAATTTTACTGATATTTATAAACAGTTTGAGACCAAATTTTGTTTGTTTGTTTTTTCTGATCACCTCATTTTGAAAATCCTGTTAGTAATCCAAATGATTAAAAAAAAGGCCTTATGTATTTTACAAGCTGGGCTGACATGTTACTTGTAGAAAATAACTCCTAATTGATGTATGTTTATTACTTCATGTGAAGTATGTGCTGTGTGTCACAACACATTAATTCATATTCTACATTTGTAAGCATGGCCGGCAGGACTTAAGGTACACACAGACTGACGCAAGTCATAATCGACTGAAACATCTTAGAGATTAAATGTTAGAGATTGAAGAACCTGTATGATTTTGCCATTTTTGTGCCAATTATTTGTGTAATATTATTGTACGCGTTCAGATTCGTAATATAAATGATACATTAATTCGAGAACAGAGTCAAACGAATCTACTTCTTCTTTTGCAGGTTGTGTTTGCTCCGCTCTTTGTGGTGCGCAACCATCTACCGGTGGCACTGGTGATGAATATTGAGACTCGGCGACTCAAGAGTTGTCAGGAAATAGAACTTGAAGGGCAAGGTCGTTTGGAACAGCTTCACACTATGAGTGGAGACATGACTCACAATATCACCTTTAAACTAAGGTAACGTTTATTTTTAAAACGGTCAAATGTAAACTTGACATTTGTACAGAAATTTGTCGTTGTGTTCAGTACACAGAGTATGTGAACTGACAGCAGTGAGTAATAACATGAACTTTTGAAATGAAAAAGTGCTAGAAAGCAATTTGGATGGCTCTCGAATATATCTATTTCTGTTGTGGAATGCAGGACCATTGAGACTCAAACCTTTAAAAAAGCATGTACCATTCGTGCCATGGTGCTCCGATTATACGTTTCTTTTTAAATATTCAAACTACATTTCACCACTTACTTCGACTGTTGCAGTATGACCCAACAAGCTTCAACACCAGCCATATCATTGAGTTCAGGAATGATAGAACAAGTACCGAGGGAAACTATAGACAAACCGAATATTGAGGAACTAGCCTTTAAATGGCACGATGAAACAGATAATCCCTGGCCGTATAACTCGATGCAGAAAATCAAGTAAGACACTGATGTACAAATGGGCTTGTAATTTCTTCTTTTTTTATGTCGCACAGTTGTTTTGAACTGCAAATCTGTCGTACTTGTATGCACGTCAACGTAGATATTCATGATTGATATCTAGTCATTCCGTAACGTGTAAAATTGGAACATGCAAATCCAGTTTTCTGATTATAGATATGCGTCTAGCGAATTGGACGCAGAGGATAAAATCGTAGAGGATAAAAACTTTGTAAGGTAACGTTGAATGAAATGTTGAATCTTGAGTGCATATGAGCATAACTGCTCAAGCATTCACTAGTTCATTACCTCCCCCGTATGCGGGAAGGTAATGCTTTCAGTCGCACTTACCCGTTTGGCTGTTTCTGCCTGAGTGCATCTTTATGCGTGTGTGGTTGTCCCAGAGCTCTTCACTTTTGACTTATTAACCTTCAAACGTTACTATCACCAACGAATAAGGGAAGGTACTGTTTCAGTCATGTCTGTATGTTCGGATCCACATTTTTGAATGGAATGAGGGCAGTGAGATAGATCTTTGTCTCATTTAGGTCAAATTTGTCATATCATTGGATCAATTATGAAATCAGAGAAACTGAAAAGTGTTGTTTTTGGCTGCTTTTTCTTTACATGTAATTGTGGCTTACGAACTATTAATTGTTATTTTGAGGCCAGGACAACGTATGTATTTCCCCGAAATCTTTGGACCTTAAACTTCGACTGAAAGAAAATTCTGTTCATTTGGAAACTTTAAAAGATTTGATGTTCGATTAACTTTGACTAAGGAATATGACTTGATATTTTATACATAAATCCCGCGTCTATGGCAACTGTACACTTTGGCTGTGAAAGTGTGGAAATACTAATAAATAATTGCTAAACAACCATTCTCACACGCACATTAAGTTAAAGGACTTCGCAAGAAACAACTTGAAAATGTAAATACAATATGTCACTGCAAAAAAAAAAAAAAAAAAAAAAAAAGAGCTTGATGCGGAAAGAAAAGTAAAGTCTTACAAACTGTTACTTTTTTCAACAATTGCATCGTTTTTGCACGTGGGTAATAAACTTGTGTGCAACAATTCTGCTTCAGGCCAACAGAAAAGGCAATTCCGTCACCCAAGCCTCATGAATCACAGAAGAAAGAAGTGGTACTGTCGCAGAATCCCGTCCTCTCTGCTACCATATCGTCGTCTTCTATGGAAATAGATCAACCGAATATAGATCTCCAGATTTCACTATCGCAGAGGTATGACTTATGAATATTTCCCTTTTCCATGACAAAAAAATCAACACTTGACGCATGTAGAGTAAGGTGAAACAGAGTGCACTTATTCTTGTAATTTATTTGGTTAATTTCAACTTCGAAAGTGGTTCATTTGTACAAGGACACTTAATTCGTACTGCATCTTTGATACATGTATAAAATAAATTTTTGTCCTGCTATTAAGTACTAAATTTGAGCTGTATTGTATGAATACTGTGTGTACACGCATATAATTAGAATAACACCTTGTTTTACAACTAGGTGGCCTGGGTGCAACACTTTGCTGATTGACGTGGCCGCTTTCTGGATGATCATCAATCAAACTGACCTTGACCTTGCTGTCATTGAAAGTAATGATCAGACGTGGAAACTTCCTCGACAATTGGCCTTTGCACCTCCAATATTTGACGTATGTCAGTTACCTGTATTCGTAATGTGTTTTGAAGATTTTTTATTCATGTTACTGGATATATTCATGTTACTGGACTTATGCTTTGATGTATGTCTTGAGGACTATGTAATCTTATCAACATGATGCTTCTGGAAAAAAAACAAGAGGCCATACAGTTGATTCTGAGCTGTTCTTTCAGATATAAAGAAAATGTTCTGTGCTTTTATTGTTTCCATCAAACTTGTTTTTCAGAGCGATTTCCAGATTGGTGTTGTTATGGATGATAAGGTACATGGCTCAGAACCGGTCACCCTTTCAGAGGACAACCCGACATATCGGTATCTAACACTGAATACTACGTTGTACAAGGAAGGACATGTCAAACTGGACATACCCATCATGTCTGATAACCATGTGCAGAAGGTGATAATCCATAAGTCTTGTCACGTTTTCTTCTTGTAGAATATGTAAATCATGATGATTACACGTTAAAAATTATGAATTGATGTAGCCAGGTATAACAAAGTAATCCTTTTGCATTGTCAGCCTTCAGAAAGTATCGCAGGAGATCAATATGGCTCAAACCGTATTGTCTCTCTTATTTGACGCATGTCGAAATCACTTTATGAAGCTGAAAATTGATATCGTCTTTTTATAGCAGTTTTGTGGCACATGTTGTAAATCTAATTATCAACCGTGTAAACACTAGGAAACACCTCACTCATTTTATAACATTGAATATGGTTAATTTGTATTATGATTACCTTCTAATACTGTTGCAGATGTGTTATCTAGTCTTGCACTCAACTATTCAACATCAAATGAGGGTTGTAACGCTACGAGAACAGTTTGTACTAACAAACAAAATACCTGCAGATTTACTCCTTCGGTGCTATACTCTGCCACTTACTGATGAGAAGGTATTGCTGTACTTTTTAATCAACCCTCAGCACTTCAGCATATTGTATCAGGAGAAATCTGAAATTTCTAACAGAGATGGAAAAAAATTATATTTACAATTATGGCCGCTGGAAATATTGTCAAAGTTGTTCAATTTATTGGTTTTCTGTCTTTTTGAAGAAGGCCCATTTGCATCTGTGCTTAGTAAATATCTCGGTTCAAGTTCAAAAACTGTTTCCACAACATTGTGTGACAGGCCCTGGTACCTGTAGTTCAGCATAGTGCCTGTTTTCTTGTTCTATCACACATTTACATTATTACTACTCGCAATAACATTTTGTGATGCACTATATTTTGCAGGTAACCCTTGAAAATGATGTGAACATTCCCTGTCCATCATCAGTACTTGGCAAGACCACTTCAGGTGTCACCCCCTTGCCAGTATGGAACGTTCCACCTGGTCACACAGACCCTGTTACCAAGGAACAAATAAATCAAGCCAGTGCTCAGTACTTGTGTTTCTGCCACAGTGGAGAGGACAACTTGACACCCCCATCTTGTTACCAACAGTGGTCAATTCCATCGCGTATTTCGTCAAATGATGGAGGAACAAGATTGAACATCACTGTGCCTTATCCCTGCACAGAGGATCAGAATTTTAGGTATTGAATACATGTGCGGTATTGTAATTGAAGGGGGCACTTGTTTTCGACTTAAGATCATATTAGGTAGTAACACTTATTAGTGACACCTTGAAACCGTTATATTGGATTTATTTGCGAAACACTACGTAAAATAACAATGAAATATGAAATAATAATTTGTGATACATGCAGTATGAACCAAGCAAGAAGTGGAAAATGAAAAACGTTCACTGTCGAATCTAATCAGTTGTAAAAAATGCTGGCATGTCGACAATGTAATTAATTACTGTAAAAAACCGGGGGGCTCTTCAATTGGAGTTAAAATGGCATTTTCTAAGGTGTCAATTGGAACAGTAAATCTCATGCAGTCAGTGCATCGAGTGCTGTCAGGTGTTTTCGGAGTTTGCGGCAAAGCAGGTGATTAGAAACAATGCTGTGCATGTCCAGCAATCTAAAGAAAATAATAACTGTTGGGAAATTACTTTTTATTTTAGAACAAGAGCAGGTGTGCTGAGTTGTGTGGAACATTATGGATGCACTTATCTAGTCTTAGCAGAAGAGTCACATCCGAGTATTGAAATACATAACCACTGCCCGTACACACTCTACTACGGGCAGACGGTCCGAGGCGTTAAGCAGGAAGGTAAAAACCTGTTTTGTGAACACATTATTGGTTTTCTGATTTTTTTTCTGAAATGTTTTATCGATATTTTTGATTATTCTATTCTGCTAATTTTTTTTGTAATTTCTGTATCATTACTTTCGATACTATAGAATATTTAATTTAGCAGACATGTCAAAGTGAAGATTAACCAATCTAGTACAATAAGACTCATTTTGAACGGGCATCCACTTGAAAGGGCACTCCAGCTTCACCGGCAGTCTACCATCAAATCATTTTTGCTTTTTTCTACTATTTAAACATCCACTTGAGAAGGCACTTCAGTAATGCGGACAGTTTGGAAGCAAATTCAAGGTGCCCTTTCAAAAGGAGTTCTACTGTAGTAGTTTGTGCCCGTAGTTTCTCTATATTTGTTTACCTTGTCATGAATCTGAATTGTTTTTTGCATCAATTGTAGGAGTGAGTATTCAAGAGGAAACAGAATTAACGACCCACCTGCCTAGTATTCCACCGTATGGTTCAGCGCATTATGCTTTCCCTTCGTTCAATGCACACTTCCCAGAAATGAACCCATTGCAGGATCCACCGAAACTCTTACTTGCTGGATGCGACGATTCATACAAAAGTTGGACATTGCACTGGAGCAACCCAATAGATGTAACATCTGAACATGATATGTTTGTAAATCTGCCAACCACTTCCGATGTCAAAGTCCACATAGAGAAAGTAGGCCACACTACGCATGTGTTCATCGACCCAGTAAGTAGGGCCGAGGTTTCCGCCAAAGAGATAAGAAGCAGATTGAAGGGAGGAAAAGAGAAAACAGTCGTGGTGGAAACCAAGCGACAGATCAGTGAGTCTTCATTCAAAACACCACCAGGATCACCAACACCTTCTATGCAAAATTTGAGTACTCCCATGAGTCCAAAATCACCAGAACAAGTGTCGCCTCCGAAGAAGTCTAAACCAAAAGCAAAGGCAGTGCCTACCTATGTGATTGAAGGTGTGGCAGTGTGCAGGACAGCATTATTGACATTACTTGACGAATCGTCGGAAAATACAACTGTGCATGAATTACTGAGAGTTTCGGGTAAGAATTTAATCATATTATGCCTAACATGGGTTACACGTCACTGGTGACTCTTTTCAGGTCAGCAAATCTTATTTTAGTATATTTTTAGTATATTTTCTCAGTCCGTGAAGTAACCCGCGAAGCAAAGTTCAACATTCTAAGTGGCGCTATACCAAGTAATACAACTAAACACTTTGTGTTCAGAGGTTGTTTGAAAATACATGAATAACATCTTTAAAACCAAGTCTGCAACTCATGCTTGTGTTATTTATGTGATATTGTAGGTGATGGCATAAGTGTTGTGTATCAACCAAGTAAACTAGAAGCAACATTAAGTAAAATCCGACCACAGATTAACAACACTCTTGGACTGTACATACAAAACCTCCAGATTGACAACCAAATCTGCGGTCGTGGAAGCTTCGACTTTCCCGTTGTTTTAAAGAAACAGACAGAAGCTTCAAGAGGACACCAGGGCATCCAAGATATTGTGGACCAAGTAGCCGAGTCAAGGTTCAAATTTCTGAAGGAAGGCAGCATCATTGCCATGGAGATGACGATGTCGTGTGATCTGGTAACTAATCGTGTTATCATGGAAACTGTGGATTTGGCTGTTCAACCATTGATTGCTTACATTGAAGATACCTTCATTTATGAGGTTGTTCAGAAGATCGATAGGTAGGCAAAAGAGCATTTTGGAACAATACAAATTTGTGCTATGTATTTAAGTTTCTTATGTTAATTGAGAAAAACGTTGTATGAATGGGTTACGATGTTCAGTTGTCAGAGAAAATTTCCACAGTAATAATGTAAATCTCGTACATGTACGACAAAATAAATTTACATTTTTGTACCCCTCTCATGGTTTGAAAAAAGTTGCAATGACATGGGGGAATTGAAGTGTTGTTTAAATTGTAGATTTATTCCGGTGTCACTGAGGATACGAGACTCGGGAGACGTAAACCTGCAGAGAATTCCATCAGACGTCTTGTGTACATCCACGTCTATGTGCTATCCAGTGAGAATGCATCGACTCACCGTTCAACCGTTATTTATTCAGGTATCCATTGAAATACACGAAGAACATTGTTAACGCAATAAAATAATACAGTAACTACATGTAGGAGATAAACGGCATCTCTGCTTAGTGGAAATTTTGGACGTATTCAAGTTTAAAGTTTTCGTTTCATGGCAGTTAGCTCATTTCTATGTAACATTTTACAGCCCAAATTTGAACACGCACTTTGAGTAGTTGAGAGATCTTCACTCATAAGGAGGACCGCCCGATGCAGTCTCTAAAAATTGTCATGCAAGTAATGTGATGTTCAATTTTTAACAGCTGAGTGTCCATGCATCCATCAAACTGTTCATAGCTGCAGATGACACGCCACTGAGCTTCAGTAGGTTTGAGAGGAGATCGGTATTCACAACAGGGCATCAGTATATTAGAGCCATAGCCATGCACTATGCATCTGGGGCATTATTCAGAGCGGGTATAAAATTATTATTGTTGAAAATTTTGCTTCACAAAATGTACACGCAATATTGTCCAGTTTTGTTAATGGGGAAAATTGAGTCAAATTTACATGGTTACGCATTCTCAAATGATTCTCTGGGGTGTTAAATCGAAACTACTACAGGCATAAGTAGTAGGAAATCAATTGTCTTTGAATGCACATTTTTAAACCCTACAACGTAACACTTGTTCTTCAAAGTGTTAGTCGTACTTTACAGGCTGGGTGGTTGGTTCACTGGAAATCCTTGGAAACCCTACAGGACTGGTTCGAAACATTGGCACAGGGGTTGCAGACTTGTTTAGGATGCCTTATGCAGGACTGACACGAGGTCCAGGAGCCTTTGTGTCAGGTGTCACCCATGGAATGGGATCTCTTGTCAGGCATATTTCTACAGGTATGTAAACTTATCATTTTCATCTTTAACCACAATCTAACTTTTTTCGAGCTATTGGAAAATGACAAGAGAGAACATTGTAAGAAGAACACTTCTTTTAAAAATTGGAGCTTGCTGATAGATTCAAACGTCTTGCTTTTCGTAATGCTTAGATTTCCAAAATAAAAAAATACAGTTTCACTTTGTAAAGTACCCCTTGATATGTATTTTCTCTGAATAGGTGCCTTGACTTCAGTTACAAATTTTGCTACAAGCGTTTCTCGCAATATGGAGAGGTTGTCACTGGATTCCGAACACAGGGAGAGGCAAGAGGAGTGGAGAAGGCAGAAACCGAAGGGTTTGTCCGATGGACTAAAACAGGGCCTCACAGGATTTGGCCTTAGCCTGTTAGGTAGGAGTTCAGTACTCATTGTTGAACGTAACAGTGTCACTATTGTCTTCAGTGACGCCTGTAACACGAAAAAATCAGTGACAACTATTCTTTTATAAAGCAACTGTAAGTGTAATCACGTGTTAACTTAAAGTAGTGGAGGTATACGTTTCTAATGAAAACAATGTGTGGGCACATGCAATTACGACGGGTGGGTCATAGGACACACTATAAAAATGTGTGCACGCTGTTGCCAATTTATTGGAGTGAACCCAGTCAAATCACGCACACATTTGCAGAAACTTATACCTTAAATTTCAATGACTAAATCGTGAAAATGTGTATGATTCAGCATTATACTTCAGGTGCTATTGCTGGTATAGCAGATCAGCCACTCCAAAGTGTCATTCAACCTTCTGATGCCGGTCGACCTGGCACTTCCGGATCAAAGGTCACAGGAATTGTGTCTGGTATGGGTAAAGGCCTTGTCGGTGTTGTTACAAAGCCAATAGGAGGTGCTGCAGAACTTGTGTCACAAACAGGTAGCGAATGGCTCAAATTAGCTCACTTATCTCTACACAACACAAGGGCAGGATCCAACTTTCAGAGCATCGCAGATTGATAACCGCTACTCTGGTGTCTTATTGTCCACGATATAGTCATGTAATATTGGTTGTTTATTGTAGGTATAGGACTATTGCATGGTGCAGGACTTACTGATATGCCACAACAACGTCAGCAAGCTACAGCACACAGTCTGACGGAGTTTTCAAATGCCTCACTTAAGTATCACGAGTAAGTGATTTGTTTTCTACGAAATGATCAGAAATTTGGTTCCAAAAAGTAAAACATCTTGCAATATGCTTGGACATTGATTCGGAAACGTCAAGATAAAGAAAGCATGTGTGCACAGTACATTATATCGTGTAGATATCGTGTAGATTTAGATTTAGGAAGTGGGAGAATTTTAAATGTTGCCGCCTCAAGTTAGTCAGCTAAGACAATACATGCTAATTCACTGGTCCATTGCCCCCTGATTATGTCAAACAATTATATTGCAATGACATTATATATACTATGCACGTATTTTGTCACTCGTATGTTTAGGAAACTGTTATCAACGGTAGCGGAAGGAGAAGTACTGGCGGTCGCAGAAGGTTGGAGAATGTCGGCGCATGAATCACCGCGACCACCAGCTAAAGCATCACTCTTACTCACACCACATATACTCTTCTTTGTCAGCACTAAGGATGATCTCCAGGTACACTTTGTCAGTTTTGAATGCTATGCGACGTGGTGTCACAAAATACTCCTTGTAAATTTGCTACTGCATAAAAGAGTTCATAGATGAAACTTTGTTCGTTTTATTTCTGTCGGAGTTTTGATAGATACATTATGAACGGGCAGTAATTGTACATATATTTTTGTATCTTTGCAGCAACAAGCATTTGCAGTATCAGAAGTTACTTTGAAAGAAGATCCCGTAGATGATAGCATCGTAATTGTCATTCTGCAACAACCAAACCAGCCTGAAGACAACTGGGTAATAATTGCCATACATGTATTATTTTGATAAAACTTTTGGACTCGGGCATCACTATGTGTGTTCCTGTTTTAACTTCTAGTTGTTACCCTTATGTTATTCAAATTTAGCTAAGTTTCATCTAAATGAAATCTTTTGAATCTCTTTGGATACCCGTTTGGGCAATACTTATCCCAGTTATGGTTATATTAATTCTGAATTGAAACAGTACAGATTGTAGTATTCCAAGAACTAGGTAACCGCAAAAAGAACGGTTCTTTACCACATAAAGGTACAGACTAAATCACACAATCATACAGGGTTTCTACAACTTCTGGAAATCAGGGTACTGTATGACATTAGCTACAAGTTATTTTGTTTCCAACTTAATTACATGTGGTATTTGGGGGCCATTTTAAAATCATCTATATGATATTAACATGTTTGGATATTTAAAAAAATTAATTACATGTGCTATTTCGGGGCCATTTTAAAATCATTTATATGTTATCAACATGTTTGGATATTTGAAAAAAATTACTGAATATTTCGGGGGGAAATCAGGAAATTTCATTGGAGACAAAATGTTAGAAGTGAACCCTGTCATGTCCAAAGCCTTTATCATGTAAAAGCAAGAGACGTGATGTTTGGGAGCGTGGTCACCTTCAGACATACCACTTGCATCAATTTTACACTTATAATTTTAACAGAACCAGGAGCAGCCGGATAGTACCGACCGTGTAGCTGCCTTTGTGGAAGGAACGAGTTATGTGGGACTCCATAGACAGGTCAGCAGAGATGGGCAGTCTGGTGCACTGTCTGGTCCACCAGCAAAGCGATTCGAGTTCAAAGTTGCCCCAGAGGACAGAGAGTTCCTTATGGCCGCCTTTCTAATTGCAAGAAACCGTGCCAAAGGCCATGGTTTTCCACTTCTATGATTTCGCAACAAGTCAACGGTTTACGTTTGGTGAATGGAACTTCGTAAATGTTATCTCAAATGCCTGACCGAAAATCATGTAGTCTAAATTGATAAGGGTAGCAAAGAAAATCAATTTGTTAAATGCCCGGTATCGTTCAATGGGATGCAAATGTGGACCTAGGTGCTGGCCCTCAAATGAGAACTACCACAATAAAACTAACCTCTATGTTATTTGTTACTTGATAAATGTCTCACAAACATCAATGCAGTTACCATTGGGCGTTACCATTATGCAGAACTACAGATATTAAAGGCATTAATTACATGTGATATCTCATGCATGTATATGTTTTCGTTTGCGATCTAAACATTTACTGTTCAGGTTCCTTTGGTATGCAGAATATGTTGAGTTATTTGTTATTTATGCTATGTATAAATATGACACATGCAGAGGTACTACTTTAGTAAAATATCTGTGATACGGTTGTTTCTGTACATTTGCTTAGCATTGTTGAAATTAATGGGTATTATATACAGGTGAATTTATATTTATGGGAGTTTTTATAGTATTAATTAGTCTGCAGATCATTATACAACTGGGTTACTTAAAATGCAGTCAATTGGCTTTAGTAATGTAAGCAAGTTAAAGACCTTTTTGTTGGATTACGCTTTCTCTCGCTCTAAAGATCGCACATTGGGCGCAGATGTTCAGTAATACAAAACCAATTTTACCATCATCGAGAAAAATCACATTTTATGTGTCGATGAAAAGTAATCAAACAAATAATAAAGTCTAACTTAACAGGCAATTTGGGCACATGCTATGCGACAAATAATAAGTCTTTTAAATTATGTTGTATTTCCCCCAAAAAGAAATCAATGAACGTTGTTTAAGAACCTAAATAATTTCCTACTTTTGTCTTGCAATGTATGTCAAGAGTATTTTCCCCAAAAGAACTACGCTTGAAGGTTCTCCAAACCCAATAAAATATACATCCGAATTGCAACCCATAGTCTACATTTCTTCTTTAGATATAATTGCCAATTACATTATGCGACAACCCATTTACCCCTAATCCAGATGTATCCACTCTTATAACACGGACCCTGTCCTGTCCTTCAACACACTAGTTGGCAATCCCATATCACTCAGTGTTCGATATAAGACTTGGCACAAGTACTGCAGGCATCTTTTGGCAAGCCCATTAAATCTCACTGATACCACTTGTGTATCCTGTTTACACTGTAACTGCAAGTGTCCCATATCTCTCTCTGCTGTCAACAGCACTGAGATCATGCCTCTGAATACATTAGCACAGAGAGGACCAATAAGCTGCTCTAGAAAGTGTGCTAGTGTGGCCAGACTGCATGATGACTGTCACAGCATCCTATATTCCTGCTATTCTATTGGAAGCAGGACCCTCCATGTTGGTGGGCCATCCTAAGCACCCCTATAAATACCCTTGAAGCAGGGGCATCAAGTGACAGTCTGGGGTATGTGGCAGTTGCTATACCTTTCGTTATGGAGCAATAAATGAGTAACTGAAGACAACTGTAGTTTGTCTATGATGGGTTTGGGGATAAACCCTAGATACTAAACACCTGTGCAAGTTGCACGCACCCCCTGGCAAGGGAATTACAGGTGTCACCTGGGACAGGTGAACCTGGTCCTTGAAGTGTAAGTTGTGCCATGCAGAGGGGTCAACACTAATGTCAGGTACTACCTAATGCTAACCTCACAAAGGAGTTTGTTTGTTTTATTGAACAAATTACTGTTTTTCCTTGCTGCAGAGGATACATGTAACATTTGTGAGCAGTTTTCCACTGACAGAACACTGAACATGGAGGGGTGTTCATCTAGTGGTGTCACCTGCTCAGACGGTTTCACTGGAAAATATTTCTACGAATACAAATACGAAAACTTCAAATACGTTCTCAAAAAAGGGTAAGTTTCTGATTCCTTATGTGATTAAATTTTCTGTTAAATGTTTCAATATAAAATAGTTCTAAAAATATGAATGTACTTCGAGTGGAACAAGTAGACTCGCATAAACTGTTGTTCAAACTTCTTTGTAAAAAGTATTAAAAAGTTAAATGCCACGACTACTGTCATAAGTACATAAGGCGGCCTGTGCGGTTCCTGGCTCTGTAGCCTGCCTACATATTGCTTGGCAGCTGCAGTGTACTCTTCAGCTAGCCTGTGCTAAGTGCGGGTAACATGTACCTAAGCTTGGGTAAAGTAGGTGGAGCTTGCGGGAAACAGCAAGCGGTGCCGGCTTTATCCCCGGCACTTCAATCAGAGAGATTTTGCACAAAAATTACGAATCGTTTATTTATTCAGTCAAAACGTTTATGAAATATAATTATAATATTCTGATATTACAATACTTACTGTAGGTGTGGATCATTGACATTTTGCGCTGAGACAGAGAAGCAAAATTCCGCATGCAAGGAATTCTTACGCTTGCGTCTAATATATACAAGTAGGTCGTAATCCTATTTTTTCTGTGACATTGACAGTCCTTTTGTAAAACAACGTAAAAGTGTAAAATAACAAAGGTGCACATTACTACACAATACTGCACATTACTGCGGATCAGTACACGGAATTTGTATCAGTTTCGAAACGTCTAAAACAAAAGAGAGGACATAAGAATTTCACGCTCTGCTTTTGATGCGCCATTGTTCCCAAACTGATACAAATTCCGTGTACTGAAGACCCTTGATTTGCACGACAGTAGTAAACATAACATAAAGTTTAATTGTTACAATTTTTCTCTTAAAGATGAAATGATTTTTGAAATCTTAAATGAAACTGGCAATTCTGTTACCTCAGTATTGCTCACAAAAAATACATTAGAAGATTGGCATCAGTACTATGGATATGTCAAATTTTTTAGTTGAGAGCATTGAAACAATATGGATAGTAATGAGTCACAATAGAGATGTAACGTTCACAATAAGACTGACTGGGTGACCTAGTCTGCTGAAGTTAATTTTCCTAATAAAGGCAAGTTCAGCATTAATACGAATGTAGTGTACATCTGGCTCTCCAACTTTATGTCTATGTATGGATGTTGCTTGCTTGCTGTGCAATTGCAGTTGAATTTACAGGCCATACTCAAGCTATTTCTAAGGATCTTTCATGTCTAAACTCGATGTGTATCTATTACGAAATTATCTTTTTGTTGCTTTTCAGAGGTTCAGATTGGTCTGAAGTCGGAATATCAAAAGATGATGTGATCGCGAGATTCCGTGAGCTGAACGGAACCTGTTCGTACTGCTGTTCTGGATCTCTGTGCAATTCTGGAATAATACCAGTGCGGGTGGAACAGACCAGTAACGCACCGGCTCTGTACAGCGGAGCTTCTTCTTTCCGTGTTTGTTATCTCAAGTTCAAGTGTATTTTCGTAAATGATCAACAGTGGACCGAAATATAACAACTAAAATCAACAACTGTGATAATGGTGTACTTAAAGCTGGTCTCCAGTTGTAATTTTTGGGTCCCTATATAAGGGGACAAGAAAATTTCATTAAGCAATAGTGAGCCAAAAGGTATTTGAACCACACGTGCCATTTGCATTAGAAAGACTAAGGAAATGATTCAGGCATTCACATACTGTCCCTTATTTTACCATACATAATTTCGAACAATGTGGTAATACAGCGCACAAATCATTTATTTCCTACTTGGGGAAGAGTTTAATTTCAAATTTTAATTCTCAAATTTCGAGTATTTATAGTTGAACACCAGCTTTAATTTAAGACGATGTGTTCGTGCAACGATGGCATACCCTGTGTATGTTGAACGCAGACATTATTTACATTATTCATATTCCTTAACATTCTGCACCATAAAATTGGTTCGAATTCGTCTATTTCGAAGTATTTGCATTTACTTTACTCTTAGTTACAAGTGTAAATGTATGAATATAAACCGATAGCTGCTGTGTTTGTTGGAAATTTGTTAAACCACAATGATCTCGGTTCAGTGCAATAAATAATATAACTACTTTATAATTGATAATATATTGTAAAAGTGTTATTCATGTGGCAAGTTATCCTTCATAGATAACTTGAAAGACGATACCATGATGATCAGTACACAGAAATCGTATCATTTTGGAAACAAAGACAACTAAGGAGTAAACGAAAGAATTTTACGCTGTGCTTTTGATGCCCTATTGTTACACGCCTGATACCAGTTCCGTGTACTGACCATTGACAGGATTATCTGGTTGAAAGACGATGCCAGGAGAGGGATTGTTCATTCATAGCACTTCATTCCTGAATCGTATGCGCCCTTTTACGATCTCAAATATCAAGGAAAAGGTCTGTCCAATCTGGGAGAATAACTACTCTGAGTACTGTAATAATGTTACCGCGCGCCACTTTCTTTCTAAGAATTGATGGGGTTTTCCTATTTTAACGCTGGAACAATCTCGGCTT
>JBCAUI010113319.1:0-34001 GCA_038406195.1 Haplosyllis anthogorgicola
TTTTTGTAATTTTTTCATGTTTTAATAACTATTTGCATTTTAGTTACTATTTGCGTTTTAATGACTATTTGTGAAGCAGGCGGTTCGGCCTTTGATTGGAAGGCATTCTTGTTCAATACCCTTTTACTCCTTCCTTATCTGCGAACGTATTGACAGTAGAAAGTAAATGTTTTAACATTTCGTCTTAAGGTGTTGGAAGCAGGAAAGGCCAAAGAGTTCGATGACCCGTGGAGTTTGTTACAAGATGAGAGCACTGTGTTCTCACAGATGGTTCAAGAAACTGGTTCAAAACAGGTAGGTTGCTGGTGGTGAGATTTAGCTGCTCAGATTTTTACCTGAAGATCGAGGTGGAAGGAAATAGATTGTCTAATTTGGCTATATTGTCTACTATGGCTAGTAAGAAAAGCGTATTGTGTTTCTTTGATTGCTGTCATAATTTTACCCATGCCAAACAATTAACAAGATATATACGGTAGTCTTAGCAGTACAAAATGGACAAATTAGACTAATTGGCCTGACTTTAATCAAAACGCGAACGACAATCTTGGTTTATGTTTCATAAATTCTAGGCAGCACATTTGAAGAATATGGCTGAGAGGCAGTCTCGCTTAAGAAAGGCCAGAGAACCTATCAGTGACGAATTTGAGGAGGAAGAGAAAGAAGCCGATAATAATACCGAAACAAACGTTATTGAAGACAATAATGCTGAAACAAACGTTATTGAGGAAACGAAATGTTAACTATTCATCATATATATTCCTGATATTCCAACTCATGAAATTCATTTCACTAATTAAACAATAGGACCGCCTGCTGTGTCCTTCACTCGAACAAAAGCACAACGTGAATTTCTGCTGTTTCCAAGATAAAGAGCAAAGGACAACATTAAGTTAGTAATTCACTTTGTGAAAAATAGCAATACAGTGATCTGGTTTGCCTAAAATGCACGGCCTGTTTTTACATTATTTCCAACATTAATTCCAAATCCCAAATAGCTGTTTAAAGAGGATCGCGTTTTTATTTTCACTTTTTTCCTAATTCAGTTTTTGCCAGATCTGTCAGATCTGACAGATCTGATTACTTTAATAATTCCAGTACAGGTCAAGAAAAATGTGTCACACATCATTTATTACAAATATTAGTTATCACACATCATTTAATTGTAATTACAACAACACATGTCCTACTTTGTATGAATTACGATGTCAACCAAATCTGACCGATCTGTCAGATCTGACAGAAACGTTATTAGCAAAAACCTCGATTGCTTTAAATACCTTGGGCTTACAGGATTCAAAAAAAATCAATGACAATTTTCTAATGACATGAGAGGTAGAATCAAATAAATTTACAGAAAAAAAGGAGTATCATAACTGGTTGGTTATTAATTAGACTACCTGTAACATATTTGTTTGCGTGGTTTGTTCGGTACGTGAATGAAAAACTTCAGATGGCACCACATCCGAATGGTCAAATCCAAAACTGATTATCGGTTTTTCGTAAGAAATATAGTATAATCTACATTGGGCGTACAAGCCATTAGGTGAAATACTGTCATCATCGTACTCTTTTTCAATCACCAAATTATTTTTACTTTGTATTTTGTACTCCATTGGGCGAACCTACTGTTATCCAAGTACTTTCTTCCATGAATATTTTGGTAGTTCGCCCAATGCAAATTTTACTGTGTCGGGGCAGATCCAGGATTTCTGTTGGAAGGGGCCCCGGTCTCCTTCATGTCGTTTGAGGGGATGTCCTTCCATTTGTTTTCTCCCCAAACCCTAAGAAAATGAAAGAAATTTAGGGCCTCCTTAGATTGGCCGATGAAATAGTTTGATTTGATTCTTTTTGTTATCTGCGCAAGGGATTACATATTCTACAAGTATAGTACACATTTATGTACGCTTTGCCTAAATTTTGAATCAGGTTTTCTTTAAATGTGATATAAGTTTTCATCAAATTTTAATAACCGAGTAATCCAAAAATCAATTCAACTTGGAATTTACTAAATAGTCTAACTAGTAAAGCGAATTTTCGAAAAGGTTGAGTGATAAATCTGTTAAAGTTCAAATGGGCTAAATATTACTGTCATTAATAGTAAGTAACATAATTGTCACTGGTACCGTTGTCCATGAAAACAGTGATCCAGCCAATGAACGAAGTGACTTGTGTGAAAGAAATATGAGGGGTGTGAAAAAATTAAAGAGTTAAGATACAGAAAACTTCTTCTTACCAAGTAAAACACAAGATCATTTTGTTGTGATTACAACTTTATTGTTACCGAATTAGTACATGGTAGAAATATACAACTTACACAAAACATTCATGCTTGGTATAAAATCTTTGTGTTATAAGACGTAGCAACGAACACTATTATGTATTAGCTTTTATTCATTATATTTGTTGTGTAAATGTTTTTAAAAGCCACAGGCTCAATATGTGTGACCTAATAAAATGCAATGGGAGGTATTAAAAATTGAATAATTAAATGTACAAAATATTATTTAAAGTTCTTGTAAGCAGTTAAAAGAATGCCTTATTAGCATTGCCACAGTTACAATTCAAGTATGCATCGAAATTATTTCCCTGCATAGATTTCGAGTCAGCAGTTTACACATATCACGACTGTACCATTAAACCATATGCGCACAAAACAAGATTTTTCTTGCAATGTACACACATAATAAATGATACACCATCGTTTCAGTTTAGTTGATAGAAAGAAAAGGGTAAAAAGCTGCATATATGGACTAGAATGCTGTACAATAAATATTAAAGAATTTAATAAGTTATGACCTGCATAGGTTTCATCATAATTGTTATGTAAAAATATTTACAGAATTCGGAGGGTTAGGAAGCTGTAACTGTAATCCATAGTTAGAAACGACGTTATTTACATCAAGCAAATTTGTCACAACCATGTATTTCTTGGTTATCAGTAATTTTACCAAAAACAAGCATAAAACAAACAACCACACATGTTGCAAAATAAAATTGTGAAAAAAGCTACACAAAAATTACAAAACAATTCAAAGCACACGAAAATGTGTCACCCCGTATGTAGCACCATTGGAATTCTGTGGGTGTCAGTCATCTAAATGCATATTAACACTTGTAACATGTATCTATACTTTAGTATATATATAACCAAAGTCCTATCAATACAACAAAACAATTAAAACGCACTGCATGTATATTTCCTTTTACTCATTCTAAGAAACAAGCAATGGAACCTTTTGCTCAGCACACTTTAGCGACATGTCATATTTAACAATCATATATCATTACATATTTCAATTGTTCAAATATTACAAAACACCTCTCCATTCTTGGTTTGGTACATAATATTACAGCTGTAGCAATACAGTAGTATATACCTTTACAAAGGTAATACTTGTATATATTATGCTACAATATGTACTGTTCTGTAGTGCAGGGCAATGTTCGTGTGTTATATGTTTTTACCTACCAAACAGGGAATATGGGAAGCGTCCAATGTTCCATCTTAATTCATCTAATCTAACATTGATTATGCTGTCTCTGACTGTAGCTGATAAGTTATGACGTGACGTATAATTGTAACGTTGTGTCATGTTTTAAACCTGATAACCCTGATCTGTAACAGCTAAATATTCTTAAACCAGCAACTGTACATGTGATTTTATTTGGCAAAGCTATTAAGATCAACCAAAGCTGCTCCTTTACTACAGAATAGGTTCTTTCTATTGCAGTGTTACATTAAAGTTGTGCAGTTTCTCAATAAATAATTGTTATGAAACATATAAAAAGTTAAAGGCCCTCTCTTGGCATACAATGAACCTGGGGGCTATTTCACATCGGAATACATATTTGCTAAATATTACCGTTATGATACAAGATATATTGTACTGGTCTACAAACTATTAATAATGATCTAATGTAGTCTATCTTAAGACTAGAAAAATAAAATGTCATATATATGGCAACTAAAATCGTTTGTGACCACCAAGCCCAAATGTCCATGCAACTAGACAGATGGGTATCCGAAAAAAACTGCATTTCACCTGCAGATTTAAAGTTTATTCATTTGATACACCGCTCTTAAGAAGCATTAGCCTTTCTTAGACGGTTTCCAACTTCAAACTCCAGCAGAGACCTTACCCAGCACTGTTGTGACCGTCACCTTGAGGTGATCGGACAACTGGGATCGACATCCTGCACCGGGTTAACACCAAGCGCGTCCTCTCCTCATCGGTCAGATCTATGTCTGGCCAGGTACACCTTGGTATAGTGAGGCGTGAACCCACATCGCCACCGGGACTGAGATACGAATCCCCGATTTTCCGATTGGAAATAAGATTGACCTATCCCGACACACCGGACTTCTTTTCCGTGCACGTTGTTGTGCGAGTTGCAGATGATGACCTTCAAACTGATGTAAACAATTTCAATGTTCATTAAATTTTGCGAACGAAGGTATTGATGTGTTGGTTTATGAGGAAAAAACCATTGTAGCGTAATCTCACTGGTTTTCCATAAAATATATTCAGATTTATTTGGTTTACTTCCGTCTGAATTTCACACACTGCACCTTTTGTACACATATATTATTATTGTTTGTGTTGATCCGGCACAAATTAACATTTGGAGCTCTTAGTTGTTGTTTTTAGTACACTGACCCTAGTCTTTCTGTCTGTAATTGGGCTAGATGGTACAAGTTCAGATCTATTCAAAACGGATTTCCTGGAAGAACTTTTATCGATGATCTTTTTCAAGAAAGAGGGCGATTTCTTCCCTCTGCTTGACGAAATCTCCGTATCTGAATCAGAGTCCTTGGCTGAGTTTCCTCTCAAATGAGAGGAAGGCTTGTGAAGGGACGTTTCCCTTAGAGAGTATCGAACTTTTGCAGAACGGTTCAGTGAAGACTGGTCTTCTTCATCTTCTTTTATTTTTCCACTAAACTTACTCATGAGTCTTCCCACTTTACTGTCTGGTTTATGCATGTCCCTTCCAGCACTGAATGAGGAACTGCTCAATCCTGACCTCCTGGGTCTGGTGAGGGTGGAACTTGGCTTATTGCTCTCTTGATCAGAGTCTTTACCCTTTGTACTGTCCTCATCACTACTGTGTTTACCCCTGGTTAGATTTAGACGCGCACTTGCTCGAATGCTGGATGACCTCTGTGGAGGTTCTGGCACATCTTTACCCTCTCGTGCCTCTGCCGCCACGCGTTTATTGGTTCTTAGCACTGATGCGGGCATGGTAGCTCTGCCACTTCCTCCTCTCACAAATGGACTTGAGGGGGACGAACTGACCGTGCTCGATCTGGGACTGGGCGTGGTACCAGTTGTGGAACTGGCCAAGGAGGATCGTACTCTTGTTCTAGTCGAAGACCTTGCTGGTGTGTTTGCCGCAGTACTGGCCTCACTGGCAACGCTGCTGTTGGAAGGATGACGAGTAAGTGTTGATGATGCTGACGGTTTCTTTGGCCTTGACAGCCTGTCAGTAACAGCAGCAGCAGTTGCTCGTACGTTGGACTTGACACTAGAGGCCATGGTGGGCTTAGTAGGACGACTAGTGGGAGATGACGTATGAGTAGAAGGCTCAACAGAATTCCTGGATCGACTTGTTGATTTGCGTGGAGATGATGACGTGTGGTGGGACTTGGATGGTGTCTCATTTTCTTTAGCAAACTTGGAGGCTACAGACAAAACACGTTTGGAAGGAGAAGATCTGGAAAAGAGACTAGAAGAGGGGGACTTGGAGGTGGAGGAGGATGATTTAGATGTTGTCCTCTCTGGTGGGATGGGTGGTCTGTCTGCGTTCTGCATTTGCGAAAGTATTAGCTAAAATAAAAACAAAACATTTTCCTTTAAACATGGTTTATTATGCATATTGTGTATAGATTACATCTGTTTTTGAAACATTACAAGCAAGATCATTTAAAAATGCAAATCATGTCAGAAATGTTCTTACCTCTTGTTCTTCCTTCGTCATGTCTGAAAATTTTCTCTCCACCGTTACTGTAGTCCATACTTCCTCCACAGGTTCTTCTTCAGGAGTATTAGTCACAGTCTTATCCTTCTCCGAATCTGAGCTTTGAGTTCCTGACCAGAGTTCAAGGCGGTTATTGTCCTCCATTGTGGGTGTTTTATCATTGAAGGATCTTAATGAGTCCTCTTCATCTGGTTTGGCCTCACTGAAAGCTAAATCTTGTCTCTGTACCAGACTGTCTAAACTCCTTGCAAAGTACGCATCAGTACTCTTGTTTTCTTCAGATTCTTCAATCTCTTTTTGTTTAGGATACTCTTTTCTGCCCATCGTTGGTGTTCCAGTGAGTTCGCTCTCCAGAGTACTGCTCATGGACGTTCTCTGGGATGCATTGGGGTCAGACATAGATTCTGTTTCAAAGCCTTCGTCTTGGGGAATGGAATCCGAGTCAGATTTTGGAAGGTGCGTGTCATCAGTCAGGCTGATTCTTTGATCCAGAGATGTGATCCCCGGAGGACAGTATGATCTTTCATCTGGTATAGAGTGAACAGAGTTAATGGGAGTGGAATACACTTGTTCATGTTCATATGGCCTCTGTTCATTAGATTTCGTCTGTTTACTCCAGTCGTCATCATCATACCTCTGGGCGATAGCTTTTAGCTTCTCCTTTCGTCTCATATAAGTAGTCTCAGGAACTGTGTTTTGGAACTGGTGCACGTTGTTATCTAATTGTTTGGCTTCAGCACTGTGTCTCAAGCGAGAGGTATAAACAGAAGTTATGCTTTCTGGTGATGTTTCAGATTTCTTAGCACGCAAGCTATTGAATCTCAATGACCTTCTAAAGCGAGAGCCCCTGTCCAATGAATGATAACCAGCATCATCTCCTCCTTTGGGACTTATCGTGTTGTTTTGCTCGCTGTTTAACGTGTTATTGATATCACTAGCAGCACTCCATCTTCTGTTAGCATCGTAACTGGTGTTGTTGGAAGGAATAGATGAAACTGATACGGATCTATTCAATTCAGTACTTTCCTTCTCATTAATAAATCTGCCCCATCGTTTTGTGTTCGGGCTTACATTTGGCTCATTGTTCAGCACTGGGGACGACCTGTTAGTATCAAGAGGAGAGACCTGTTTGCGTTTAGGAACTGACTTTTCAGGTATCTCTTCAAGATGCGAATGGAGAACATTGTCATAGACACTAACAGGTCTCCTGGATCGAGTTGGAGACGGTGCATTGTCCATCGTTTTGAGGTCAGATGCGGATGAACTGACATGTACTATGGGAACTGTGTTCATGCGGTTAAAGGCTTCCTGAACATCAGCTGTCTCAATGTTACTCCTCCATCGCCCAGCACTGTGATCCAAAAGCGCCTTTTCAGTGATCGACCCAGCACCTTCATTCATCATTCGCTGTATTGGAGACCCATCATCTGTGCGATCACTGTATGCACGACTCCTACCATGCACTGAAGCCAGATTATCCTGGCTACTGGCCTGGGCAACAGACTCCATGCTACTGCGTAGCTTACTAGTGGTACGCGGGGGAACTGGTGGGGCTTCATCATCCTCTTTCTGGGATTTTGGGGACATCTTCGACAGTGCTGCGTGAACTTCATTTTTATCGACACTGGAGCGCCATCTTCTGTTCAGCCAAGATTTCGAGTTGGAACGATCTGATGTTGGCGTTTTTGGTGCAACCTTTTCGCTAACACCAGTGTTTTGTAGATCCTGAGTACTGCCCAGCATTTGTATCTCCTGACCTGTCTTCTCAATATCCTGAATAACATTGTCAATGTCTGTTCTACTATTGCGCCAGTTTCGATCGGTAGATCCTCGCCTTAACTTAACAGATTGTACGCCATACACTGTGTTCTTGTTGTTGATATCTGAATTGGTAATAATGTCCTCATTGTCATTTTGATCTTTCGTAATTTGATTCACACCTTCGATATGTTTAAGAACGTCTGACACAACGTTTGGCTCTATGTTATTCTGGTTTCTCCTAGACAGGCGGGCCTTGTTTCTCTCAAGGGCTGCCTCACTGGGCGACAAATCAGATTTACCGCTTGTGTCTTCTGTGCTTGATCTCTGTGAATGTTGTTCTACTGTTCGCAGTGCAGAAGCCAGTGCATCCGCATCCAGATGGCTTCTGGATCTCAATAGCTGTAAACTAGGACGTCTCTCTCTACTCCTTGGACGTGCAACGGGCGTGTCCTCTTCGTTCGTAACAGGATCTTTTTGAATGTGCTGCATGTTTGGTTCCGATGATATTTTGTGTACTTCAGTTTTTGTGTTGTTATTATCAATGGCAGTAGTTTCTAGGTTGGAGGTGATATTTGTGACAACATTAGGCGAAGGAGAAGCATCATTGTCAGAGTTAGTGGTGTTGATTCCTCGAGAAAGATCAAGTTTATGTCTCTTGCCTCTTTCCAGTCTTCTCCGGTGGCGTTCTCTTGCCAGATCATCATCTGCCTGAGTTTCATTGCTTGAAGTGGACCATCTATTCTTGTCATCTGCGCTTGCAGAACCTGGTCTAGATCTTATTTCCCCTGTAATGAGTGGACTAATTGGCCTTGCTGGACTGCTTGGTGGACTTATACTTCTTGTGGATGTCCTTCGTTCCAGGATCGTGGCCGCCACTGACTTGTGGTGATTTGTGGGGCTGGTGACCTCGACTGTGTTGGGGGATGGAGCTCTCTCACGCTCTCCAACTAATGTCTCTGGGATGGCGCGCCTTCTCCTGCTTCTTCTCAAACTGCTGGATCTTTCAAAAGTACCAGGCTTATCATCATCACCTTTCAGCAGCAGATAGTCAATCAAATCATCACCTCCTTCCAGTTCAGTACTGCGTCTCGTTCTACCTTCCTTGTTCTGTTGGTCGTCAGTTTTCTTGCTGTCAGGGCTGGATTCTTCGATAACGTGCAACCTGGATCTGTCGGATCCTCTCCTGCTTCCTCTGAAGGAACCATTTCTTGTAAACTCTCCGTCAGGAGATTTCACGTCCCCATTTCCAGAACTGACAGATCCTACCAGAGCATCTCCGTCCAGCTTGACCTTCTGGACTTTTGTGACGGAAAAGTCTGACATGTCACCAAGTTTATGTGTGAATCCGCCCCGGATGTCTCCCAGTAGTTTGTCCACAATGTTCGTATCCTCTTCTGACTGGCCTGAAGACGGGCGAGAGCTAGGTTTGCTGTCCGTTCCTAAAATACAAAAAAATACCTAAGTATATATTATACACTGTAGTTTAATGTTAGAGTATTGTTTATGTTGTATTTATTGTATCATTTATCTTTTGAAAACAACAACATCTGTAACCGTGAACCAACCTGAGTTAGGTCTTCTTTTGACTATTTGTTCTTCTCTCATTCGTCGTCGTTGTTCTGCCTTTTCCTCTTGGATTTTGCGTTGTTTGTTTTCTTCAAGAGCTTTCTTGAACTTCTCACAGAAAGTGTGAAATATTTTTATGGTATCTTCAAGCTTGAATGTACTGACGTCTTCACAGAAGTAGTCAGCAACTTCTTTTCTCAGCTCCTCCATTTCTTCCAAGTCTTCGTCCAGTTCGATCATAGTTTTCTGTGCTTCCTGCAATAAGTACGAATCTTTGTGATTGCGCTACAACTGTCATGAATCATTTTAGAATTTATTTACAAAAACACTTCTCAGAAGAATTTTTACAATTTTACTGTATGGTTCCGTTTCCCCTTTGTTTTGTTGAAAAATTTTGATCTTTAATTAAATTTTCGTAAAAAGTTACATGGAAGAAACAATCATCTGAAGAAACAATCATCTGGATACCTTTATGCCTTTGATTTAGTTTGGTTCTCCTTTTTTGTTATTCCACATACAAATAACCGTATGCATGTTCCGGAATACGGCTAATATTTCAAAATTGTCATGTTTGGAGTAAATACCTCAAGGAAAGGTTGTATCATTTGTTGGAAGCTGCCGTCTGTTGTGGTTAATTGCGCTGAAATAGTTTTCAGTTTGTCACGAAGGCTCGCTATGTCAGTCTTCAGTGTTTCTAAAGACGTCCTACAATTTTAAAAAAGTGTTAAGTTACAGGATGTTAGCATTTCCGTCTGGTAGCCAAAAGCATCAATTCCGTATTGAAATATAATGGATTGCGGATACTAGATGTGTTACACATAAATTGTGTGGGGTAAACAATGTTGTAAGCCTAGTAAAAGTAGGTTTACTAATAAATTAAAAGAGGATTCTCATCATATTAGGAAAGAGTAATTCATAATAATCAAACGTATGTGATTATCTTTATTTTATTTTATCTGAAAGTTTTGAAAGATATGTTTTCACGAACATTGCAATAAAAATTGTCATCATCACTAGTTTTGTCTAAAAGTGACAGCAAATACAAAGAAACAGGAAATTAAGGATAATAAAGTACAAGGAAATTTACAGTTTAAAGTATATCAGACCATTGTGGGGTGATTTATGCCAAAATGTTTCTTTTGCATCCTTTACAAACTTTAGATAAAAGAACGCTAATATGGTTCTTACTCGTGAGACATGTAATAAAGGGGGAAAAAAATAAGGTGCAATTGAGACGATGCCGATTTCGCTGATCTTCCTATTACAAAATAATGGAAAGGATTCCGCCGGCGGTTACGATGTCAGTTAGTGTGGTCTTCTCTTAAGCGAGAATAAAGTGCAAATATGTATTTGTTTATTGATAATGAGAATACTTACTGGGAGGCTTCTTTCAGGTATTTGAGTTGATTTGGCAGCTCTAGTAGCTCTGGGCTTTTTTCTTCCGCTTGCTGAAAACAAAGGTCAATATTGGATAATAAGACATGACCTAGCATCGGTTAAAACAACCTACATTGCCAAATATCTATAGTTGTTTAGATCTGTTTATAGCTTTGAACCAAACAGAGATGTTTGTGGGGTAAAAAAACTATGTATGATATATTTGGTATGCTTTATATTCAGTGATAATCATTAAGATTAAGTACAAATCCTGGTTCAACAATATGCACCATGCTATTCTTTTGGCTTTGTAGTGTGCTTCTAAATTTTGATAAATACAGTATGTGTGTTAATGACCCTAGGTGTGGTTGTTTTAAACATTTGATACAATTCATCATCTGTTTAATGTATTCAGTCATCTTGAAATTGTTTATGGACACATGTTTTTGCCTAAATGGTCACTGAACATACAAAAGCATAAAAGTGACCAGTTGAGACATGTATGCTATTAATATCATCTTAATATAAAAACAGTCATGAATAGATGAACATCTAGCCTGGAATGTATCCAAAAAGGGACATGTCACAAATAATGAGTGCAATTGAAGTTAATAGCTGTTTTGCATGGTCAGTTTTATTTCAGAACAGTCATGACCATAAAGGACAACTTTCAAACGTGTGTTTGTGACGGGACCTTTGCTGACCCTTCACGGTATTGAATTACAGCAGCATGGGTTTATGTGTTTAGATGTTTTTCAATACCACTCTGTATTGTAATCAACACATTATATAAATGGCGATTATTTTGACCGCTAAATGGTGTGGGAGTGCAACGTACCATAACAACGTAATGCATGAGATTCATTCGTGGTTTATTTGCCCGTATTTCTGTCAGTTTCAAGAGCGACGATAGTTTGAAGCCGGCTGCATCTCCTGCGTAGCCTCCCTGTATGTTTAAAAGTTTGAATTTGAAGTACATACATGAATGTGTAAGATGTATTTCTAAAATAACTTTACATGTTCGCACGTAAAAAATCCAATCAAAACCGGCACTTTACTTACAGCATTGAGAAAATTCCCAGATATGAGCACCAAATACATAATTTCGTGCAATGCTTTGCTTTCCTTCAGATCTAAAATGAAGAAGATGAAAAATAATATAAGTCCATGTTATGCGGTGCAATTTGACTTTTATTTTAATAATATAAAGGACAAAAATATATTACAGTCATCTTGCAAGGAATATGTTTTGTACATATCTATAGGACACTTGCATAAGGGTGTAGTGTAACATGCTAATTGAATGTTTAAGAATTTTAACATTTAAGTGGTATCTTTCAACATGACAACAACCAGTAGAGCATCCTTTTGATAAAAAACGCATGTCTTTTATGCAACCAAAAATGGAGTGTTCTAAACCTGTTAGTTCTGGCTTTTATCAGGGAAAAAGACATGGTAGATTTTATGTAAGTACTGATGACTGGGCCAAACATCAAGCTTAGAACGTGACAGAAGAATACGCAAACGTTACTGTCTGATTCTGTTATTTAGTAAGTGAATTATTTATGTTGCATGGGTTTTATCAATGCAGTGAATTAGACGACAGTTCACTTGGTTCAGACACTTATTTTCGCATTTCCTTTTCAATCACTGTTCTTTAACTTTGCATATGAGTAGGATGCCATCATGTAACTTTCAATGTACGCCACACCAATGTCAAAATTAGCTTTCAAAGAAAGCTCAAGTGGCTTGGCTATTCCAACATCAGGAGAAGTTCTTAGGAAGACAGTGATACTTAACTCTTGTGTCAATTTGCTTTTTACAATGCAAGAACAATATCTATTTTAGTGCATTTCATCTATTTATATGCTTTTTGTTGGTACTTCAGTTTTATTTCCAAGAAAGTTGAAAGGGGCACGTAAAACAGATATAAAAGCATGGTACAAAAATACCCTAAAAAGGGGTTAATTGTTATGGGGTCTTCCTACATATTCTTGCCACACAAAGCTTCTTGCTTTGGGTAACATTTCCTGCAACCCTCGCAAAGTAAATTGGCTGTCAAAATAACATGAAGGTGCTTATTGCCAAAACTGGCTGTTGTTGTGTATGTTAATAGGGACACAGCCACACAAGAGGAACCTCCCACATCTGAGAACTAGGTTTACACCACTAACACAGTGACAATTATATTTTTGGTAGGCAAACAAACGATGGAGAAATATCCAAATAGACGAGTCAGCCTCTGGCGTAGACCACATACTAAAATCAATATTGTTCTTTGCACTTAACTTTTGATCCGTTTTTTGCTTGTTGGTACACGATTTTAAATAATTATCTTGAAATTAAGATGTCAACTTTTTCGTTAGCCATATGGTATAGACAACTTTGGCTGTAACAGTTTGTCTCACAGGAAAATACACTGATGAACGTGTGTAAACGAAGGAAAATTGTACTGTTTTCAAAATTGGCTTTACCTTGAGCTGTCAAAATGATGGCATTAATAGATGGTCGGATCCAATCCATGTTGTGTGTGAATTCTTCCTTCATCAAAAGTGCTTCAATTCTTAAACGATAGCTAAAATTGAAATTAAAATTGAGCTTGATCTAATGAAGCAACTTCCGTAAAGGACCATTTTAGTATGCTTTGTTTGCTTTTATGATGTAACTTTGCCAGTGTTCTCGCCTTCATTCAGGTTTTTTAAAGGAAATTGTAACCAATGTCAAAAATTGAAAATAGATCGTTCTCTAGATTCGGTGCGATTAATGTGTATGGACGACTGGATAGTATATAAACTTGACGATGTCTTCTAAATTTAAATTATTGGTAAAACTTCAGGCGAAATCATGTCAAAATTTTTATCAATGACAACCTCTCGTAAAAACTTGCTAAAAAACAAACGTTTCAGAACAAACTACTTGACTTCATTTTTACCTGACAAGCCATTACAAAAAGACGTCACTTCTTATCAGAAATTGTTATGTACAAAAGACAAAATAAAAATAAAAAAATACTGATGAATTGTTGAACAGGCATCATATACTTAGCACGTTTCCGAATGCAGTAGGCAAATATGGTTCTTTGCTGGTGTTCAAGTATGTTTACAAGAATGAGTAATCAAGATTATAAAGTATACCAATGTAAAATAATAAATACTTTTGGTTACGTACTTTGGAAGAGTTAACAGCTCTGAGAAGAACTTCTCAGCATTGCCTAACTTGGCTTTGTCACCATCGAAAGACTTCAATTGTTCAACCTAATGTAATAACAAAAATATATATATGTTAACATTAAATAAGTTGCCGGTTGCTTGGTAATGTATACTAAAACGTGACATAATATTGTCTTCAAAAACATTTTCTTATCAATTTTCACGAAGAAAAATAATTGACTTGTAAAAGACGGCTTTGTACATTCTTAAAATGATATCATATACATGGGTATTCAGTGTTATTTGACTGTGATGATTCTACAGTGATATTTATCACAATGTTTTGTAAGGCAATGTACGCTTTGAACATTAACAAGCATTTGGAAAGACAACATATGACAAGCATACATTGGTTTATATTTATTTGCCTCTAGATATGTACACAATTTGACTTTGATGTGCCGGCCTATTTTGTTTGATCCAATGATCCAAATTTTGCAGCAGAAGAAAGCCATATTAGGGGTGCGTGTTTTAGCATCACTCATGACAATCCTTACACCAATCTAGTCATGCCATAGGTCATACTGTTTCTCTCTACCCTCTGCCCTTACTATTCCATGTTACCAGAGAGAGAACTGTTTACTTTAATACATAAGTTTAAACTCCATTTCTATCTGTATAACCTAACATAATAGCAACCCGTCATGAAAGGAGCAATGGGGGTCTTTGGTGGCCACTCATCTGCTTATTTCCATCAAAAGAACATATCATGATTAATAATCCCAAAGATGCCTTTTTAGGGGAAAAAAACTTAGTGCATAATGTGATCTTCCAAGTTAAGCAGAAATTTCTAAAGGTTCCCATCTTTCACTGCTACGTGCTTAGTCATTTGTGTTAAACCACTAGAAAAATAGACAGCCATACCCCCTATGCTCCTCCAGAGATACCTGTCTACATTCACTAAGATAAACCACTAATCTTTCTAAGTTGACATTGCCTTCACCCACATCCTCTTGTTAATTTGGTCAGTAACAAAGCCATTCTCTGAATAATTTTTTACATGTATCGCAAAACAGAAATGCCAAAACATCTAAATTTGCTAAAATTTCAAGAATGCTAGGGTTTTTTTTACCTCATCACTTTCTGGTAATATTTTAAGAAGGCCTCTCAGTTTTTCAGCACCGATCTTTTCGCTCTCTCCAGCAGCAAGATATTGTACTATCTGTTGGTGTGAGTCTCTGAATTGCTTTAGGTAGATGTTCACGTTCAGGCTTCTCTTGCTGTCCAATAAATTTATCTGAAATAATAAGAACTTTAGCTAGAATTTGTTATTAAGTTTTTTTCAAGAGAAGAGATAAAACCATTGGTTTCAATAATTTTGCCCGCCAAATTTGTGCAAATAAGCAAAAAAATTTAAGTAGTTTTTAGTAGGCGTTGCATAATGGCTTCAAGGTAGCCGCCGGTGTTGAAGAGAAAAAGTGTTAATAAAGTTCAACTATTCAGTTTATCCGATCAAATAAGTTAATAACGTATTCATCTTATTAATAAATTGGAAATTATCCAATTTCATATGTACATAATGGCTGACCTTATGAAAGTTTAATGATTTGGGTTTGATACATTTATAAGAAGTTTTTCTAATAAAACATACATAAGCCTTTTCCACACACCTTACTTAACCGTTTCACCTGGGTCATCATCCAGGTATCTTGATTGGTTTTCAAGTGGATCGCAATCAAAAGTCAAATAGCATTATATTTACTCGTACTTAGAAGTTTCTTTTTTTTTTGGAAAACACAACATTGACTATTTAATATGTTCACCAAATGAATGTTTAAATTTGCAGTTTGCATACCTCCTCTTTCTTCTTCTTTTCTGGAAGAGTTCCAGAATCCGTCTGAGAAATATCCTTAGATTTGTTGACAGATGGTGAATTATTCACTGCGAATAACTGCTCTATTTGCTCAAAATCCACCTTGTATCCATTGAACATTTTACCCACATTTGTCCATACATTGGTGGTACCAACAACCTTTTGCGCTGGAATCTTACTCCACTGTAGTTTTCGCATCTTGGTTTTAGGTGTAGGAGTCTGTTGTTGAGGTAGTTTTTGTACAGATGCTGCAGGTTTAAAAGGTCCACCAGGAGGAGGTGGTGGTGGTATTCCACCTGGACCCGGAGGGGCAGGAGGTGGAGGGGGTCCACCTATCCCCGGAGGTGGTGGAGCTGGAGGGGGAGGCCCTCCTGGTGGAGGTGGTGGAGGGGGTGCAGCACCGCCAGGACTCAACCCTGGTAGCGCTACACCAGTAGAATGTCGTCCAGCATGGGGACTGGATAAAGGAGACATTGATTTCTCCCTTCGTAACCTTCCATCCACTTGATCTTTATGACAGGCACAGTGACAATTTTCTATGGTAGCCTTTTCTATCGCCTTTTCCAAGCGTATTTTCCCTGTGAGTAACATTTTCTCTGCATCTTGTTTGTGTTCCATCATAGTGGATCGGTACACTAGTTTTTCCACTGTATCCCATATTGTCCCAGTGAGTGGGTTAGTCGGATCTATCTGCAGAAGGTGCTGCAGTGTCGTCAGGAAGGCTGCTTCTTGGTTGCAGTCGTACACCTGTAAATCACAACAACAGGTTAGTTTACTCTCATCTGTACAACTGTCACTGTCACTACTCGTATCCTCTCTCATTGTGTCCGATATATGTATAGTCTCCAAATAACTTGATCAAATCTATTCAGTTGTTGTTACAACCTTCGAATCTAATAAATGAGCCATGAAATTGTCAGTTCCCTAATATAAAAGGTTATGTTGTCATCCAATTCTCTTGTTTTATTACTTTATTCCTTTCTTTAGAACTATCATTGCTGTTTCACAGTGTCTTCAAAGATAACATTTTGCGAACTGAAGCGATAGCATTAACATGTTTCTGTGACTAAGCAGAAGATAAGGCAGCCACTTGATATATAAGGAGCCTTAACCAGTTCCGGTAACGTCTATTAATTGGTCTCGTGTAAGGAAACACCTACTCATCAGTGTATAAACACTGGAGTCAAAGGTGAAATCCTCGAAGCCAACAAATACAACAGTGATAAAACATATTGCCTGCCTCATTTAATACATAAGGGTATATTCATAATTCATGTGGGGCCCTAACATGGTACACAACAAAACCGTGTTTACTGTCTTTATAAAAACGATAATGTTCAGGGGGTCATTTGGATTAAAAAGCACTACAGTGCGCGGCATACACAATTTGAAAAGGGCAGGCCGAGCTTGCTTGTCTTTCAATGAAATTATCGTGAGAGGCCCGAATGCAAAGATGCACAGCCCAAATAAGGGGAAGTATGAGTCATGTGGTGTATGGCAGTATACGAAAGTTACCCATGCATTGCACCCTGCTCACGCAAAAACCTTTATATATCTGCAAACAATTCTTGCTTTTCGTCATATAATTCCCACCCTAATATGTTGAATGTTTCTAATTCTAAAAATAAAGAGGTGGGGGTTAAAGCTCACGTCTAGACAAATGTTTAAGTTGAGAGATATGTATTAATCCTGTTCATAGCAGAAACGTTACATGTTTGACTTCGTCCTTAGCCGAATTTTGGCACAATGTAACTAAATCGAGTGTTATTACGAAATATGGAAATTTCGTATGTCTTAACCTTGTTTAATTGACCTCTGTACGGTTTACGCCCGTTTCTCTACATTACTCGAGAGACTGTACCGATAAACGGCAAATGTAACATTGTGGTCTTATCTTTAAATGATGGAATGTTACGAATAACATACAGCGGTCATCGTATGAATCAACAAATTAATCATAACGATATTGTCCTGAGATGCTACGGATGCATTTGACAAATACGTGCATAACAAGTATATATTTGTTTAACCTGTTGGTTTCTGAGGTTTTCCTTAATGACTGATTTCCTGACCTAACTTGATTTTATGAATTCGAAGAATTGAGGCTTGCCTTTATTTTATCGTCAGTCCCATCCTTTTTGCATTGAAGTGAAAGGTGGCTATTACGAAGATGTGATAATAATAGCCTATATCATTACCTACATCACGGAAATGTGTCTAGTTTATGCCATCCGATTTACCGATAAGCGCTCTGATTAATTTACTTTTACTACCATAACTTATCCTTGTTTTCAGTATACACTCAACGGAAAAGGTGTAGTTGGACCTATATATAAATTTTACATTCAATTTTCATTGTCAGTGATAAGAAGGGGGTAATGTATTTATGCCAAGACTTTTTTTTCGGTATAAACAGTACTTAAATTGCAACTTAATCTACACGATGGTACACATGTAAAGAAGACAACTGGAAAATGAAAGGGATTTGGTGATATTTAATCACTATGTAGAGCCATCTTTTTCTGTGCAAAATTACTTTCTACTGTATATACTTTTTGTATAATATACAATATTGTTGGGATAACCCGGAAAGTCATTGTGCTTGAATAATTTTTACAACAAAGAACAATTTCATGGCTCGCCTTTATGACTGTGGGTGGTAAATTGGTACCGCTAGAAAACCAAAAGTCCATAATAACTGAAATAATAAATAGTGAATCGTGACGTGGATCCCTATTTATGGTATTTGTAAGGTAATTTGTCCAGATGTATTGTACAAATTAATAAGTGTGTTTAAATTATAAGTTGTCTTATTATTAGCAGGTTATCGGGTATGGCAAACAAGCGTGATGCGCATTTACGTCAGTGCAAATTTTATCGTCTTCCGTAATGACTTTAAGAAACTAAAACAAAAGACGAGTCTTAGCCAGAAAGGTCTTCTCGGTCTTTCATATATTCCTCATTGATCTCACAATTTTCGTGCACTGGTAAAAAAGGGTCTCAAAGCTAATTTCGCTATAGGTCATCTCAGGTTTCCTATCGTCGTTTTGGTAACGATTTCAATACAAAATACTTATTTCTAGACCTGTCATTATAGGGGACTGTTAAAATATATCATCCCATGCCTATTCCAGGTAATGAGTTTGTCAAAGCTACTTGCTGAGTTACATAAGGGCCTTACAAGAAGAAAAATAATTGGTCATCTTACCTGTTTGAGTACAGCATGGAAGACATCCAGATGACTGCTGAGATCCACCCCTGCAGGTCCTGGTAACTGTTCGGAATCTCTCGCATATTCTTCATCAAACACCGTCAGTTGCACATCCAGCGCTGCATCCCGATCACTCTGTGACCTGTAATTAGAAATAAGTAATTCAATTACACACACAAATGTTCCCATGCATACACTGAATCAAATTCCCTTCGGTACAGTGCAGTTGAGATTAATAATCACGGGATTGTTTATATCACAATTTTATTGTTGGCGAACATCATAACTTCGATTTTATTCATTTGATACAAAGCTATGCTAAAGGTTCCCCAGTACAACACTTTAAGTGTGTGACTTCTGTTATATTTTGAAATTCTGTAATAGATATTTTAACTAGTCTAGCTAGACTCTTTGTGCTATTGGATACCTAAGATGAGGTACAGTGTGAATGGACGGAACAAATTTTGCACATAGTGTGACCGACTAGCATTAAAATGTCATCTGCGATATTACGCTCTTGACACCAAGGTTAACCTGAAGGATTGAAGCTTATTCATCTTTCTCTTACTTCCCTTTCACATTGATAATTAGCACATAGATTCACATATAGAGGACATTCTTATCTCTTTGGTGATGGACTGGCTCTTTGTCATTGCCAGACATTATACAATAGTTTGCTAGTCCAAGTGACATTAAGTTTGTCTGCACTAGGATAAGCCAATATTGCTTTGACCTCTCAAGGGCAGGGTATCTGAACTTGGACATCATAAGAAAACTAAGATTTAAGAAGCACTTAGGAAGAGTTTGAGGGACAAATAAGCCAGGTGTGAGTGTTTTATGGAGAAACAGGATCCCAAGGTACAGACAGATAAGAAGTTAGCTAACACTTCATTATAAACCATGGCCAGTCATTCAATTTACATTCTATTTGATACATGAAATAGGGGCTTTATATCAAACATGAGCCATTTTACAGGAAAACATTTACATTAGGTCTACCCTGTACTGAGAATTTAGAACCCAGTCATGGATATTTATTTGGATTGTAATACTGTAGTTCCAGCCACACTAAAAGGTTTTATGCCTAAATTTGATACACATGAAATCACTTGAAGAAATGTTTTTAATACAGAAATATTTCTGGTGATTCATCACGGTCACACAGAGAACACATATGGTCAATCCCACTTGACATTGCCTACCTGAATAGATTGGCAATAGTGTCCAGCTATGGATATGGTCAGCAGGGTGACAGTAATAAGCTGTGTTACCGACCTGTAGCCTCACCAAGTTCATACTGAATGGTCTTTCAATATTTTCTTTGACGATACTTAATAGTGCTCTTTCACAAAAGTGTTTATCTTCAGCAGGGGAAGGGTGGAGCACATTATCATATGTGTATGGTCTCCTTAGATCTGATTGTAGAGTTGAAATGATTATACATATACAGATATCTGCACTATGTTGCGATGACATTTGGTAGTAGTTAATGTGCATATGAGTTGATAGATTCAACATTACCATAGGGAAATCATTGAATTAGTGGGTGTAACTTGATAATGTGTGTGTACTTGATGTAACACTTTACAAAATTATACTACAGAAAGACAATTAATGAAAATAACACAAAAATTAAAGAATCTATAACAAACGAAATTTACTTACAGTGTAATCTTTTAACAATAATGGCTACACCTATACTATGCACTTAGTGTATGTTTGTGTAGAATTTTGTGTGTCTTCAGAAAGATCAAGAAATACAATACAGGCAATTTTTGAGAGGATCAAAAAGACTTAGATGGAAGATCTATGTCTGAGCTGATATGCTCATTTTTATAAACTTGTACGACTCCATAAAGATAAAACCTGCCTTCAAAGTATGCTTGCATGAACTGCCATGAATACCTTGTAATACAATGCCAGTGAACCTCCATGGTAATCTGAATTACCAGCATTTCAGGTTTCTGCTTAAGACAGACAATTCCAGTTGACCTTAGGGTAAGGTCTGTTGGCCCTGGGGTAAACAAACCAGGAAAAGAAAGAATATGGGTCCTTTATGGAATGTAATAAAGGTGTGGTACTCAATCACTTCAGTACAATAGCATCATCCAACAAGCTGATAAACATTGTCAGCCTCTTCTTTAACATTAGAGAGACCGTCTGAAGAAGCACAAGTGCCAACAATAGACTTTATATCATACTTTATATTCACATACTATGACCTAATCCAAAGACATTGTGACATATGATTACAAATGTCATTAACGTTATACATTAAGTTATACAATATGTAATCAGCATTTTAAAAAATTTACTGTTATCTGGGGACTTTAATTTCAAAATGAATTTTATTTAACGTTTGAAGTGATGTTACTAAATAGAGATGTGACTTTTGCCAAAGAATACTGGAAAAATATTAGCGCATTTGGCGGCATGAAGATTTTAATTAGTCATAGACCCCTAAGTTGTGAGTTCTTTTTTAAACACTTGAAGTGCAACTGCTACATGGAGACTTTAACTCCAATTTGTCAGTTCTGTATGTTTTATGTTGCTCGGAAGAAAAGTAACGACCACAAGGTTATAGCGTACTATTTGCTATCCTACCAGCAACAATACCAGTGTAAAAGCACCCTGGATACCACTTTAAATATAAGCATTCTGCAACAAAAAAAATTGGGCAAGAGAACAGTTTGTGTTGATATGTTAGGGTAGTATGCTTCTTACACTGTGAATGACAAGTGATGAAGGGCAGTAGGTCATCAAAACGAGGAACACTCAGTAAGAACTCATTACTTCTGGCTGAGAAAACCCATTGGGCAATCTCTGTGCAATAGTTCCATAACAAAAGACTGTTCACATTCAACCCTTCTGGCAATTACATTTTTAAGCAATGGCAATTTGGACTTTTTACCTCCACCAAATTCCAACCTACTGTGTGGTTATCAAACTTCATTAATATTACACATATTTTATAATAGGTGCAGACAAGTTAGCTGTTTTCCAGCAGAATTTTTTGCAGCCTGGGGGTATTAAAAGTGTAAATTGCCTAGTTAGTTGAAAGATGCCTCTTGTACCCAGGATTGCTTGCTTGCCTTTAACCCCATTCTTAGATCCTTCTCACCCCCTTCAATAGCTACTTTGTCCAGGTACCAACAACAATTACTCATCTTTTGAGTTGACTTTAACCAATGTCATCATTGATAAAGAATTCAATAGATTCTTATTACATGTAATGAAGGAAGTGTTAAGAATGAATATATAAGGATGTTACATTCCAGGCAGCCTCAATTCTAATTTTTAGTTTATGAACAAACAACTGTATTTTATTGTACTTTTAATGGAGTTCCTTTTCATTGTAAACAGTATAAACTATTTTTGGCATAGTAAGGGTACCATAAATTCCACTTTGGGGTTTAATATGTCAGAACATAAGAATGTAAATATGTCTGAGGTGAAGCAATACAAATGCAACATGACTACAGAAGACCAGTTTATGACATGTGGACACTAATTCACTTCTAAAATTCCTATGTCAATCTTATATATATACTATACCCGACCCCAGATCCCCCGCACCTAAAATTGAAACTGATTAAAATATTTCAATGTGTAGTTTAATTTCTTTGGGATTTGGTGAGTGACCATGCATATGTTAACTGTTGTGTTGGGTGCTGATTGGCATTGTGTTGTTAAGCACCTATGAATGTCATCCGAATCTATACAGTTTGATGAACCACTGCCACTAAGGACATCCTACTTTTGTGTATCATTGCAATCTACCAGTGACACTAGACATTCCACAATCAAATACCTTATGAAGATTTATACAGCTCAATAAAATGTATAAACAGCTCTTTGAAACTGTTTAAGTGGTAAAATTTTGATAAGAGGCCAGTGTCCCACTCTTTGACCACTCTTCTTAAGTCCTTTTGGAGACAGTATAGCATTAATAGTCAGAAATAAACATATATAAAACTTGAAGGTATTTGTCATGCCATTCACACACGTATTCTTAAAACCTTCTGTGACACTGTATTCATAGATGTGTACAAAGTACCAATTTTGAAATTAATCTCCTGAACTTAGAACTACGCAAAGGTCACTAATAACAGGTAACTACACTAAATCCCCCACAGTAAGTGTTTATCGGGGCGGTTGAAAACGGTGGCCGATATGTTGGGTGGGGCGTTTCAAACTTGTTTTTCGCCAGGGGCAATTTATTCATTTCGGACTATTTGGTGCGTACTTACCTTATGTTGTTCAAAACTTCAAACAGCTTCAAACCTGCAATAAACAAAGGAGACACATGTATGTAATGCATAAGAGTTATGTGTACAACAGTTGATGAATTCAAAATGTTTTTCTGATTCGAAACGAATTTATCTTGAGGACAATAAATGACAAAAGTAATGCCTGGAGAGAATCTTTGCTCTTATTTGAAACGCTAGTTATCGTTAAGCCATTCAGCATAATCATAACTGATAGTTCTGTAACACATTAGAAATTAACATCTCATTAAGTTTAATACTTATTGCTCGCAACATATCTTTACTTATTGCACTTGATTTAATAACAGTCATAATACACACCATTCCCTTACAGAATGTGCGTGATTCTGCTTATCGGTCTATGGCAAAACGTCCCATAGCTGCTACTTACAAGTTAATTCTATTGTCAACATGTCAATTGGGATGGGAATTTAAGACCGGCATTATACAACACATTATGATAGAATAATCACAGTGCTTGTGTCGATAATTATAGATAACTAGAGGCACTGGCTGTGTCTAGTGTGCCATCTTTTTCTAAAGTCGCGGCGGGCATGTTTAAAGCTTCCGTGACTATCAGCAGTCGCGTCTTATCTAATGCTTTTCTTGTAGACAATGATTACCGAAACTTTCCCAAGCTCAAGAATGTCATCTTTGTCTGTACCATATAATTATCCCATGAATAATGAGTACTCATTAAGAGATATGTGTTTGGTTGGTTACGCAAGACTTAAGATCATTATTGCCTATGCGTGGGGTATTGTTGGCGTTTGGGTGCGGGTGTACTATCATGCAACAAAACCCACTTCAATTTCCCGGCATGTATCCTGCCGCACATACAATTCCTTAAGTGGTTATGTCATATCAGCGCTATATTTCAGCTTGATTTCAGGATCCTTGACGAGTTGGTAATTGGCTTTCTTACCACTTACAGAATTGCTGATTCAACTTTCATAGTTAGCTCTTTAGAGGGCAATTACAAATAAACTTTCTCCAAACCATTTCCTAAGGCTACTATTTGCGGTTGTAAAGGGAAAACTGTGGGTGTTCTTATGTAATATCGCAAACTGTATAAATATGTATGTATCTTGACAAAGAATAGAAATTTAGTTTGAATACTGGTGTGTTCTAACCACAAATAGCTTTGTGACTTATATTGGGAAAGAAAACTAAACTGTGAAAACTTTTTTTTTTATTATTTCCGTTCTATTCTACCGTTTGAGATACCTCACATGTCATATTTGTTGCTGATGATGTACCCAATGAAGATAAAGTAATATTAAATGTATATTAAAATACTAGACTAATCTAGGTGCCAACCGTTTATGTGTTTTTGATTAAGAGTCAGCCTCGGGCTGTGCTGAATCGTGCCATAAAAGAGTTATAAACGGACACAGATGCTGAGTCTATGTTTGAGAGAGTGTTACGTGTAGGTATGAGTTCTGGCATAAGAACGGTTTCACAGACAATAAATGTCAGATGACTAAGTTATACTGATGTCCATGTACTGTGTGACCCTTCATACAGTCACAATGTTCCGTTAAATCAAAACAGTCTATACCTGCCAATATCATGTCATCTTTTGCATGTTGTGATGGTAATTCATAATAGAAGCAGGAAGCGGACTAAGCTTCCTTATATGTCTGTTTACCTCAAAGGGACATCGACTTTTTGTGCTTTGTACGTGTAATTCTGATTAACTACTCAGACTTTTTTCCAAATGAAAATGCATGTGTGTGAGTGTGCTCCCAGACAGCACTCGTCAACCGGTGAAGGTTTCGTGGGAATGTCAAATGTCAGTGGGAATGTCCGTTTGGACAAAATTTCATGTTCCAACAAGTCCATAGTTCTTTTAGGCTCCAGTTTGCTTTCTCGTCAATGGTAATTTACTGACCAACTAAACTCTTTAAGATCGCCTATCAGTTGCTTTATATCCTGTCGTTTTACTATGAAAAGGAAGATGGATAGGGACAATGCGATTGTAGGGCTTTTTACTTCTATCTGGTGTATTATGGCGCCTGTTACAATGTATTCAACTGACTAACTGTCTGTCAAAACAGTGGGATTTAAACACCATTATAATACTGCACACTAACTCTCTGTTGTCTGTCCTACAATTAAGTTGCTTAAAGAAGAGACATTAGAAAATCATGATCTGCATTCAGCTGGAGGCTCATCTTTGTGAGAATAGCCCAGGGATGTTATTTGTAAAAACCCGACTAAACTATTTTTAATTTCACCATACGTACAAACAAAACAATAGACTTCCGACGGTTGTGAGCGTGACTGGACTTTTTACTGCACTTGCTCATATATTAGGGTGTCCGTCTTTTAGATGTTCTTTGGTACACTTGAACAATTCATGCCTTTCATTCCTTTTATCTCAGAGCAAAATCGAACTCTAATTAGAGAGTAGTAAAAGGACGGGAGTATTTTTTAGATGACAGAGCTTTATTTTCCCTCGGGGAGTTTGCCCTCTCCTATGCTATTTTGATATCATATTTCAACCTTGACACCCTGGGAGGACAGACATACACGAATACTTGCTATTGTCCGATAACACCTAAAGGGTACAGGGTTCCTCCTGGCGAACGTGTACCTTGTAATATCAGTCACTTGTCCATTAAGTTGACCGACTGGACACCTGCAATGTAATGTTTGCTAAAACTGTCGATCTTTACATAGTTGACCAGGTAGATGTGACCTTTTATGGTAAAGGGCGCTCATTGTTGGACAGGTGCTACAATACAGAAGAAAAACTTCCCACAACCCAAGGTTCCACAGATACCTTGTATAAGTTGTAGAGAGGCCTCTACCCATACTACAGTACACAGACCCAGTTACTAGCCTGAAGAAAACTCGCCCAAGGCTTTTGGCTTCAGGGGTTGAATCAGACTGTGTTGCCCAAAACCAGATATTTCTCAAAATTTAAAAACTGGTAGCCATAAAGGCAAATTATCTTGGGTCAGAGTAAATATATGTTGAGATACATCAGGTTTTAAAACCTCGGGTTTCAAAAGAGGATGATCTGAGATGTCTGAGAAACAAAAGAACTCCTGAATTTGTCGCAGACAGGATAATTCGCTTCTGGTCATTTGGGCTGTCAATTTATCCGTTACAACCATAGTGCTAGGTTAATCGTCCAAATAAATTAATGGTTCCACTGCTATAAAAAAAATAACATGAGTGGAAAATTGAAAAAAGACGGAGTTGAACCTCTGACTTTGTGACTGTGTTAAAGAGGGTGAAAGGTGAGCGCATTTGACTCGATGTATGTCATGTGTGAAAATCCATAAGTAAACAAGCGTGGGATGCTGTCAGTGCATGTGGGAATGTGTGTGCATATATTAACTGCACAATCATTGCCTATTGCAAGGTATCAACTACTTCTAACCCTATCTAAGGTATTATGTTCTGTTGACACTGTTCACTTCTCAGAATAATGTATTAACTAAACTCCAATTTAACATGCAATTTAAACTACAAACTGATGCGACAGTTCTGATACAACATTGAATAAGGAAGTCAAGTATGGCTACGCACGCAATATACCAATCCATCTAACTTGACTGTCCTGAAAGTTCTTCTGCACATAATCCTCAGGTCATTTCTCTCTTTATTTGTTCCTTGCTTATGTGTTTATTAAAGTATCTGTGACCAATTTGAGTAATACTAAATAAGTGGTTTATTTTTGAAACTTTGCACTTTAGAATTGGTAATCCGTAATTTAAAACCAGTCAGTGGTCATTGAAAAAAGTATCGTTGTTACCCAAATTGTCCTGAACTGGAATCGGTTAAGCTTATTTCAATGCGGTTAAATGTGATTGGTCATATGATTAGAAGAAATTAAAGCTCATTCAATGTAAACTGGTGTTTCATAATTGAGCTGATTAAAGTATCGCATTAGCAAAGGTCATCGTAATTGTGACCACCTTTGTTGTCGGTCGTATATTTTTCTATGCTATTGTACGCGAATGTTTGGGAATTTTCAAAGAATTTAAATAACACATAATTTGCACTTTTACCTTTTTCTAAATCACCCCATGAGGCACATTACAATTTACCGGATTCTGTTTGTGAAATAAATAGGCAAACCAGCTACATATGCCAAGAGAATGTTTAGATCCATGGGAAACGTCATGGCGAATTTCACGTACTTTTCTGAGATAAATTATCTCGTTAAACTTCTTTTGACCATTACATATAATTGCACCAATAATTGGTTGCGTCAATCAAATCTTCGATGCACTGTCTGTATCCGAATTCGTCTTAATGTTTTCTATTTAATGTTAGATTATAATTTTAAATGTCCTTATGTAGTATAAATTTTGTATCGTCTATTGGCTCCATTAGTGTCTGTGTTACATGTGAGTAATGTGGTACGTCATTCTTTATGGAAATCAACGAGCCAATTTAAATTATACCATCACTTCTATTGTATGGTGGCAAATGATTCAGACATATCACAAATCATAGCACAGTAATTCTTGTAACCTTTCATAGTGTTAAACCCTACAGTTCTACGGTCACAAAATGGCATTGTATATTTTGTCAGATACAAATGGGACATATAATTCTGAAAATTATTCTTTGTACAAATCTGCATGAGACAAATTATACATGGGCTAAGGTCAGTGGTAAAATGAATAGCCTTGTTATTTTAATGGTCTTTTTGGTCAAGGAACATGCTCGCACCACTATCATCAAATAGCGACCTTGCCCTCACCTATTGTACTGTATTTTACTGTATTTTATTAGTTTCAATTGGCAATATCGCACATGATGAAAAGACTCCTTCATAAAAATGTACGTTATAGTACGGCTTAAAATTAACCTAACAATGGGAAATATGTATGAAATATGAAAGTTAAATGTCGTCCATTGGTTATATTACTCTTGTTCTCATAAAATATAAATCAATAGCCTGTTAAAATTGTAAAGTTAACTTCCATTGAAGAAAAATATTTTTTCTCGTTTTCTTAACGGGACATGACTATTTTCTAGTATGGCCACATATTTTCCCCTGACGTGCGTAATTTGATAAAGCAATAAACCAAAATTTCAAAAGAGACTCTTGCCGAACTTGAACAATTGCCGTTAAATTGAACTGGATTTTCACCGGCGAAAACATTTCAACGTTAGATTTTTGGCATGCATAGAATTTATTTAAACATGTTTTCAGATAGACAGTATTATACTGTGTGGTGCTGGCATAGTTATATGCTTCTTACATACATGCTAGTTCTAATTGATTATTATGCAGATTCACTCACCTATGAATTCATTGCGTATTCGTGCCCTGTCCTCAATGCGGTCAGTATAGAGTATGATAGAGTTGATGAAACCCAGTAGTGTGGCTCTGTATACATCATTCTCTGCTCCTCTCAGTTCGTTTACCAGCAAACTAAATCGGTATCGAGACTTCTTCGCATTCTGTAATTAAAACATGTATTTGGATTATTAAAGAGTTGTTCGCATATGATTGGTTTTCTCTTGAAGTGCTGGCTAGAGAAATGTATCTTGGAGGGAAATATAATTTTCTTAATATTATTAGTTATTTTGCGTACAGTTAGTTGGTTCATTTCGGTATGGAAATGCTTTTCTTAAGATTTGAAGAACATTAGTAAGGTTTTAGCTAAACAAGCTTAAGTAGTATTTATTGCTGACACAAGATTAATTGGGACATACTGGTTTTCTAGAACAATAATCTTACGTAGTATTTCTCTTTATATATTTACATAGATTTGGCGTCATTAAAGTGCAATGGGTTCACAGTTATTGTATTATTAAAACCTAAGATCCTAATTTGAAATTTTGCCAATTTAAGTTCACGTCAGAAATCATAGTTACTGAGAATTGGCAAATTAATGATTGCAATTTCTGCAAGGGTAATCCCCATGCTTGTAGAATGCTAAAAATTAAATTTAATATTTCTCGATTTCCTTGAAGACTCCTTATCAGGGAATGCTTACCAAGCATTCAAGCTAATTAACATTTCAATGCCATCAACGACTTCATATCCATTAATAAATTTTAGAATTCCTCTTGATATTCATAGTATGTCTCAAAATTCGCATCATGTTGATACAAATTAACTGGTGTTTAGTTACGTTTACATCATTCACAAACAAGACCTGAATCAACATCTGGCCGCACGTTGTAACAGTCAGGGTTCAAAACATCAGCCATCTGAATTTGAATTTTTATTTTAAAAGTAGGGCGGCAGTTTTTGGATTAAATAAACTTGATTTGAAAAGTGAAAACATTAGGACTTCATGTTCAACAATTGTGAAGCAAAAAGGCAACCTTGCTTGAACAAAGGCTGAGTGTGCGGAATTGTTGACAATGGCACGAAGGCACCTACTCCCGTTGACCTTCCACATCTAAAAACGCGCTTTTGCCTTTTACCGACGATTGTCTGCTTTGGCATAAAAATGCCTGTTTATTTTAGTCTGATCCTTAAATATCAACTTTCTTAGATATTTTATATTTTTCCATACATTTTCAACATCTGGCAATGGTTATGACCAAATCGCTCGTTTCCGTTGATATTTTATATTATTCATTGTAATATCTATTTTAATAACGTATTTCATGTATTTACTGTGAAAAAATGTACATGTTCATGGTAAGTCAAAAAGGGGGAAATATGGAAGAAAATGTCACCTGTCAAATGCATTTATTCTATTCAATTGGGATGGTCCCCAAAGTAAACTTTCTCACAATTTGGGCATTAAATTATAGTTAATTATTGTTTCCTGTGTGTCCTCTTCAAGTTAAGGACATTATAATGTCAGTCTCAGGTTAATCACTGATGTCCAAAGATTATGCGCTTTTCAGGAATGCATTTTCTTGTACCACTTATATATGACAGTGAAAGAAAACACCTTTAATAACGTCTACCGACAGTCTTAACAGTTGCACGATTTCTGGAGCCAGAGGGCTTATCACTTTGGGTTCTGTATCTCCACCCTTCACCTGATGACCACAAGTGTTTTGTGCCACGCTGTCAAGAAGTTGTGTGACACTGATAGCAGGGCCCCAGGCAACTATTTTCCTTTAATATCTACCTGTTTCATTAAACATTAATGGACTTGGAGGATTCTTAGCATAGGTTTCCTCATCTGAGCCGAATTGATGGTTACTCATGTGTCATATGGGATAAGAGTCAGAGTAGTAACCATTACTCTTGTCAAATATGATAACCTTAAAAAGAGCAAAGGTATGCATCAAAACATTGTCGTGGTACATTCCTGTAGTATCAGACTCATCATCAGAGAATCAATCGGGCTGAGAACTTGGTAAATACATAGATCTTAATCAAACTTTGAGGTTTGCATAACTATGAGATAATTTGACAGAAATTGCAGCCCTTTCAATTTTACACCCGTATTAAATTCTTTATCTTATTTGAATCTGCCTGAACATCTTTTGTAGTTTGTATCTGTAGAGAAGAATAGTCAGTCTTTAAGAGTACAATGATTCACCAATGACTGTCTTGTGGTATTTAGTTATCTGTGAAAATGTACCGGACAAACTTTAGTGTTGTTCGAATGATGAAAGATAAAATGTGTGGTAGTAAGCATTCTTTCTCAACATCCCTTTCCCTGCTGTGCGTACAAAAAGTGTGAGGTAGTCAAATCATGAAAACGCAATTTACCACATTTGGGATGATTAAAGTATATAGTTTACGACACTTTTCGTTTGCAAAATTACGACCTCAACAACATATGTATAAATGGTTAAATGTTCAAGTGTGTCGGAAACTGTTTCTCGCACATATGGAATGTCTTATTCCAATGTAGGCGGTGCACTGGTTGTTATTTCAGGGAATACAAAGTCATGAATATTGCCTTATGGGTATTAAATGAGGAAAACATTAAACAAAAATAGCATCTATAACATATACAGAAGCTGAAATGTGTAAAATATGTGATATTTGCAAAGTTCATACCCTTTGACTTGCGTTACAGTGAGGTCACCTCGACACTGTATAATATGGAAAACCCCTGTCAGAGCAAATGCACATATAAAGAGCCGCTTCTCAAACATGTGTTATTTATATTCTACATTATTTCTTTTGGAAGAAAATACTGAGTCCGCATTGTAAACACTGTAACACTTTTGAACACATAATATAACATCATGATATTTACCTTGTCGCTATTTTTGAATAAGCATATGTAAGAAACTGATGTATCACCAGTGTGACTGGTCAGTCGGGACGTGACAATCAACAAAACCCATCTGTTCAAATATGTATATTAAAGAATGTTGACCAATCCTTTAACAATCAATACTCGAAAAGGGATCTTTTCAATTCTATAATATTTATCATATCCATCTATATGATACATTGATACCAACCATGAAAACGAGCTACATTTTATTCATACAATCATAATAGGGATTTACGTCTGATATAAAATGTATTTATTCCATTTAAATTCAGTCATTTTTGCGAATTGAGAGCTTTTCTCAGTAAGCTATTGGGGAGATAATTATCAAAAGGCATTTCTCTTGCATATAAAACATCTGATGACAGTTGGGAACGAATGGTTCCGAAGTGAAGCAAAAACTAAACGCTATGCTATGAAAATCTTCACATTCGCTTTCTTGAAGGTTTCTTACATAGGTCCTAACCTGTTTACAATACTGTGTATTTATCATATACAAACGGTTTTTGTGATTCAATACAAACATTTTAAAAGTTATAAATGACTTCATGCCAAGTTGCTGGGTTTTTAGCTTTAACAAAAAATCATACCACCAAACGTTCTTAGGATAGGGGTATAGCAGGATTTGTTGTCCTTATTGTTGAGGAAACGCCCTCGTGAATAAAGTTTTTTTCTATGCAAAGGCAGTCCTTGTGGCAAAGTAACTAGGTCATGGTCCTCTTGGTGTTTTCCTTTATTGGCGAGGGCGTCTTCTTGCAAAGAGAGGGTCGAACTTGAAATTTACGCTACCTATGTTGAGGGTTTCTAAACAAAACTGCCTACTCCGTTGGAAAGGAATATATTCATCATGTTCTAACACTGATCCCCTGAGGAGCCAACACTTCGTATTGTCTGTGAACGACTCACGAAGGCTTCAAAAGTCACCAAGCCATAATGGAATTTGACTAGATGACTCTCGTTTTTTGAATTTGTGCAGTTTATTTTCTCGCCCAATACAAGAAGAGAACCGACAGACAACCTTCAAAGACAGATCTCAATAAAGGCTTTGGCTGTCAGAGAGCTTTTATGAATGGTGACAGTTGGACTGGAATGAGACTGAGCATGACCACCCAAATTTGGCGGGATTCAAAAGGCCCGAGCTTTACTCCTGACTTCAGAGCCTATGACCCCAACCAGCTGTCAATAATAACAGTTATATTATCATTTTAACTGAATATACGTTAGAAATCTTTTGTATGTTCGAGATTTACTGCGCTTTGAATGCTCGTCTTTTTTTCAGTTCGTTGCCTTTTTGGTATACCGGAGAGGCCTTTTTAGGTTGAATGATAGTGTGCATTGACACTGTAACAGTGTCAATTCTGCGCCGGGATGGATTCTGCGCCCATGCAGAATCTGTTCTGCACCCGGGTCTCAATTCTGTGCCATTAAAATTTTAAAAAAAATTTAACCTTGTTGTCAAAGGGAGTTAAGGGAAAGTGCGAAAATTCATGGGTGTACACCTAAATCTCAACTTCTTGGTCATACACCAACTTCGTAATCTGCCTACATATCACAAATAACTGAAGGGGGTGGAGTACTCTCAAATGACCTAGAAAGGGAGGGGGTGTTGATTTATACTGCTGGCAAGTGTCTTGCTGAGTATGATCTCACACTAAATGTGGTGAGTAAATTACACTGTATAACCAGTAATTGTCACATTTCAATCAATTTTAAACTCCCATCATCTTTCCTTCAAACACACCCAAAATGCGGTTTTTTTCCATTTCAGTGTCATTGTACTTTTGAGTATAATGATATGATTTTTCATATCTTCGGCCACTATTCCAAACAAACTGAACAAGAAGTTCATAAAAGAATGACAAATTACATTGTGAGAAACTTTGAAACTATAAATGAACATTCTGAACAATTTCTTGGTTCTAAAAACTTGACACTTCAGGAATATTTGGATTACATCTCTGAACCAGGAGCAAAGGGTGATGAGTTAAGTGTCTACTTATGTGCAAGAATGATGGGGCTTCATTATTGTATTATTGGACGGTCCCAATTATGGTTCTCCCATTTAAATTTTGCTACAAGTCACCCTCGGGAATCAACTGTCAGGCTTTGCTTTTTAGGCCAAGGAACATTTCGGGATATGAAGGACTTAAAATCCTCCCCACCCCCACTACTGGCCAGAAGCAGAAGTCAAACAAATATTAAATGTGAACTGGAAAACGACCCTGAATATCAACCCCCCGTAAACATCCATGATCAAGAAACAGGAGTGTACAGGCTTAGATCCCAGCAGGTGTATGGCCATGAATCAACACCTCATTCCCTCCAACCCCACCTTTGGAACCAGTGAAAAAACCCAAAAAACAGAAGCGAAAAAAGAAAACAAAGAAGATTAAAGAAAGACAATTCAAAATTCTGTGTCACAAATCAAGAAAAACTAACAAAAAGTGTGAATTGTGTTCAAGAACATTTCTATCCCAGAAAGAATTGAACCATCATACAGTGTATGACCATGAATTTTTGTATTTATGCCCAGATCGAAAGTGTGGAAAGACATTTGTGTCCAAGTATGGACTTCAAAAGCATCAGAAATCCCACGAAAACTCATCAGATTATATGTGTAAAATCTGCTCCAAAGCATTCGGA